>SJYX01015882.1:59721-102184 GCA_006410675.1 Oreotragus oreotragus
GGCAACTTTAGTTTTCACAGATGGTTCTTCTAAAGGTAAAGCAGTCAAAATTATTAATGGAAAATGCCATGTTCCGGTAACTGAAGAGACATCTGCCCAGAGAGCTGAGTTGAGAGCAGTTATTTAGGCTTTTCAACATTTGAGAGAATGTACCTTCAATCTTTTGACTGACTCCAGATATATTGTAGGGTTGATTCCTCATATTGAGACTGCTAATATTCTGGAAAATAAGACTACCATCTTCTCCTTGTTATTTGATTTACAGAAGGAGATTAAGCATAGAGATAATAAATATTTTGTGGGACATATTAGAGCCCATTCTGGCTTGCCCAGCCCTTTACATGAAGGAAATGCTCTGGCAGATGCATTAACTAAAGTAATTGCTTTAAACTTACATGAAAAGATTGACAAGGCTAAAAATTCTCACAAAATTCACCATCAAAATGCAGCTGGTTTAAGGTATGAATTTCATATCCCTAGGGAGGCACCTAGACAAATAGTTATGTCCAAATTGCCCACCATCTAATCCATCTCCACCATTAGGAGTAAATCCCCAAGGCCTTAGGCCTAATGTTCTCTGGCAAATGGACGTAACTCATACCCAGCCTTTGGAAAACTTTCCTTTGTGCATGTTACTGTGGATACCTTTTCTCATGTTATCATAGCCTCTGCTAGATCAGGTGAAGCAGCAAAAGATGTAATTCAGCACTTGTTTCAGTGCTTTTCCCAAATAGGACTCCTTGAACAGATAAAAACAGATAATGCCCCAGCTTATACTTCTGCTGCTTTTAGGATATTTTGTCAACAATTTTCTATAGTGCATTCAACAGGATACCTTATAACCCCTAAAGCCAAGCCATAGTAGAAAAAGCGCACCAGACTTTAAAAAATCAGATAGCTAAATTAAGGCAGGGAGAATTTAAGTATTCCTCTCCACATCATGTTCTTCACCATGCTTTGTTTGTAATTAATCATTTAAACATGGACACACAGGGGCAGACTGCAATGATGAGACACTGGATTCCTGAAGGTGCTACGACTTGGCCCCTGGTCAAGTGGAAGGACCTCCTTACCAGAGAGTTTAAAGGGCCAGATGTGCTGTTAACTTGCGAGAGAGGGTACGCTTGCGTGTTTCCACAGGATTCCACTTCTGTCTGGATTCCTGACAGACTGGTTCGACATGTCCAGTCCCATGAGATCTCCAAGATCATGAAAACCCCTGAGGTCACTGAGATCCCTGGGGCCCTGGAATGTGGGACCAAGGGAAGATGGAGAGATCAGAAGCTCATCGAGTCTGGACCTGAGGGAGGCAAGGAGAAGCTGAAGGGTGAGTGACGCTTCACCTGAGGCTTCAACTCTAGTACATTGCTTCAGGTACCTGGCGCTTTCAGAAAAGACATGCTGATAGAGTCCAACCGTATTCTGCTCCATCTCATCGCCATCATCGTACTCAAGCAACTACCTTAGCATGGTACCCTCTTGGGGCCAGCTGAAACATCTTGCTCAGCAGGCTGAAGAACTAATAGAAAGGGGGAGATATGAGGCCACTACTATGGTAATGTTTGTGGCTATGCTTGCTGTGTTGGCTTGTTAGCCGAGTCCCTCCAGCGCAGAAAAAGTTCATTGGGCCTATTTGCCTAATCCACCTTCTTTTTAGCCTGTTGATTGGATGAACAAGCCCATTCGTGTTTTTGTTAATGACATTCATCTTTTGGGTGGGGCTTCCAACTATCCTAATAATGCTAAAACAGTAGTCAGCACTTTCTTCAATTTTTCAGGTGTATTGGTTTATCCACCTATTTGCTTTGCCATACCTTCCTCCTTACAAGGATCAGCTCTGTTTTTGAACGGATGTGTTAGCACTTCCTTGAAAGTCATGCTTACTGATTCTCTGAGAAGCAATAGCAAGACAGACTTTTGGTCCTTACAGCTACATATCCTGAGGGCGCAAGATGCCATAAAACAGGCAGCCCCTCATTAAAGGACTTTCCAAGCTGTGTACTCCCCCTTCCAGATTCTGATGAACAAGGACTACAGGCCTGGAAAAGCATAAGCAGAATTTCTGGCTTTCCTCATTGGAAAGAATGCATATATGTCATAAGGTTATCTATTCCCACTGTTGCCACCAGACATTTTCTGACCGAATGGGGGTGCCCCTATCTTTTGAATCAACTATTGAACTTGATTTTTCAAGAACCTTATAGATCCATATGGAATGATTCATTCATCCATTATCTTTTAGCAATTACTAGGTGGCATGTTAATGGATGGGTTCCTCCTTTAGTGACTTTCGATGGAACAGGTCCCATGCAGTCTGAGTTATGGAGAGTGTTGGCTGCTATGGCACCTGTGATTTTACATAGACCTTTAAATGAACAAAAATATATTGTACTGGCCTGCATGCATTCTCCCTATGCCTTTTTGTTGGCTAGAAATCAATGATTTGGGAGTTTTTGAAGGAGAAACTGTTTATAATGCTGAATGTGTGAATTGTTGTATATCAAATTGTGTTGATGGGAATGATTATAATTATAAGGCTGTGATGATTGTAAAGTAACCACCATATTTGATGGTTCCTGTAAAATTAGAGGGACAATGGTTTGATGATTATGCATTGAAACTTTTGTATGAATTTAATGGCTTAATTTCTCGACCTAAGAGATTCATTGCATCTTTGATTGTGGAATAACTGGGAATAACAGGGAATAACTGCCCTGATTGCCGTAATTGCTTCAGTTATGGTTTCTGCTGTTGCCCTGTCAAAAGAAGTGCATACTGCCTTCTTTGTTGATCAGCTGTCCAGAAATGTCTCCATAGCTCTTACTACACAGGAAATTATAGATAGGAAAATAGAAAATAAACTGAACTGAACTGAACTGAAAGAGTGTTCAAACGACCATACAATTGTGATCATTTCTCATGCTTGCAAGGACATGCTCAAAATTCTTCAAACTAGGCTTCAACATTACATGAACAGAGAACTTCCAGATGTACAATCTATATTTTAAAAAGGCAGAGGAACCATAGATCAAATTACCAACATCCAATTGGATCATAGAAAAATGCAAAGGGATTCAAAAAATACCATCTACTTCTGTTTTGTTGATTATGCTAAAACTTTTCACTCTGTGGATGACAAGAAACTACGGAAAATTCTTAAACAGAAGGGATTAACAGACCACCTTACCTGTCTCCTGAGAAACCTGTATGCAGGTCAAGAAGCAATAGTTAGAACTGGACATGGAACAACGGACTGGTTCCAAATTGGGAAAGAAGTTATTTCAAGGCTGTATATAGTCACCCTGCTTCTTTAACTTATATGCAGAGTATATCATATGAAATGCCAGGCCAGATGAAGCACAAGCTGGAATCAAGATGGCTGGGAGAAATATCAATAACTTCAGATATGCAGATGACACCATCCTTATGGCAGAAAGTGAAGAGGAAACTGTCTCTTATACACATCTAGATGTGTATAAGAGACAGCTTATATGCAGAGTATATCATATGAAATGCCAGGCCAGATGAAGCACAAGCTGGAATCAAGATGGCTGGGAGAAATATCAATAACTTCAGATATGCAGATGACACCATCCTTATGGCAGAAAGTGAAGAGGAACTAAAGAGCCTCTTGATGATGGTGAAAGAGGAGAGTGAAAAAGCTGGCTTAAACTCAGCATTGAAAAAATGAAGATCATGGCACCCAGTCCCATCATTCCATGGCAAATAGGTGGGGAAACAATGGGAACAGTGACAGACCTTATTTTCTTGGGCTCCAAAATCACTGCAGATGGTGACTGAAACCATGAAATTAAAGAAGCTTGCTCCTTGGAAGAAAAACTGACAAACATACACAGCATATTAAAAAGCATAGACATTACTTTGCTGACAAAGGTCCATCTAGTCAAAGCTATAGTTTTTCCATTAGTCATGTATGGATGTGAGAGTTGGACTATAAAGAAAGCTGAGCACCGAAGAATTGATGCTTTTGAACTGTGTTTTGTTAAAGACTCTTGAGCATCCCTTGGACAGCAAGGAGATCAAACCAGTCAACCCTAAAGGAAATCAGTCCTGAATATTCATTGGAAGGACTGATGCTGAAGCTGAAGCCACCTTGTGTAAATAATTGACACCTTTGAAAAGACCTGATGCTGGTAAAGGTTGAAAGTAGAAGGAGAAGGGGACAACAGAGGATGAGATGGTTGGATGGCATCACCAACCTGATGAACATGAGTTTGAGCAGGCTCTGGGAGTAGTAATGAACAGGGAAGCCTGGCGTGCTTTAATCCATGGGGTCACAAAGAGTCAGACACAACTGAGCAACTTAACTTAACTATCTTTTGAATTGATATCTTGGAACAGTCCAACTCCTACATAGTAGGGAGAGGTGAAGAGCACCCTTCCTTGTGTGCCTTGGTTCTTTTCAAGGACACAAAGAAAAGTCTGAGGTCTTAACTGTGGCAAAAACAAGTTTATTGAAGAAAGAAGAAAATGCATACCTCAAGGGAGAGTTAAGCTAAGCCAGGAGAGGCACTGGAGCTGGAATGTTGAAGTAAGGGTGTTTTCAAGACAAGGCTTTTGCATACTCATTTAGATAGGCATGGCCTGACAGTTTTGATTGACAATTGCAAGTTACATAACAATAGGCTCTATTGTGCATGTCTTTCCCATAATTCAGTCTGTTATAATCAGATGTATGTATGTATAAAATTTTTAATGAACACTTAATGTAATACTGACTGCCTAAGGTCACTTGAGGACACAGATGTTCAGGCGCATGTGCCTGAGTTGGAGAAGTCCCTGTGGTTAGTTTATAGCAAAGCTGTGAGCTCTCTTTGGCTGTACTGGGACACATCTGGGGTAGGGTTTAGAGATTAGCTTGAATCTTTTATAACTAGGCCACTCCTTGTTGCTCATGCCTAACTTCCTACATAACACAACCAGCTGCCTAGCTTAATGACACTGTTTATAGCCCTGAGGTATGACCATAATAGTATAAAGATTTTAAGACCAAAATATTGTCCTGGATATCACAGTAAATTAAAATCCAATAATACAAATTTCATGTTGAATTTATAAGAAATTGTTTACAACATTATTTCTATAATACCACTTATCATTATAATATTTAACAGCTAAATTAAAAATTAAATAACAGTGTATGACTGTATTCTAAAAACATCTTTTGGGGCTTCCCTGGCAGACCAGTGGTAAGACTTACCTTGCACTGCAGGAGGTGTCGGTTTAATCCCTGGTTGGGGAGCTAAGATCGCATATGCCTCATGGCCAAAAAATCAGAACATATAGAAACAACGGAAGCAATACTGTAACAAATTCAGTAATGACCAAAAAAATGGTCCGCATCAAAAAAGATCTTTAAAATACCTTTTGTTTATAGATCTTCCGGGTGATAAGAGTCATCACAACTGCACTTTCTCCATGAAATAAAATATATCTACAAAGGCCCCAGTTTGTCAAAAATGTAAAGTAATATATGAAAGGTGGGAAAAAATACATTAAAGTCTTGATACTCTGTAAGAACCTCTACAACTTAAAAAACTCTATTTATAAGTAATGTTTACATATAATTTCTCATTCTATATTTCAAGTTGAGTCAGTACTAATATTATCCTCATTTTACAAGAACTCTAATTTTATTAGCAAGGTATGTCTATCTACTCACAAAATCTGCTCACTCCATCGTATCCCAAACTGCTTGATATTTTGAAGTACTTCTACTAATCTAATTTTATGTATATTTATTCCAGAATCATGTAAACATATTCATCTCATTCATGTAAGAGATGGTTTGTAGCTATATTGTTTTCCTGAAAAGCCGTGTGTCTACAATATGAAGAAAGCAAATCATAAACTTGTCCTCAGTATTGCAGGTCAACCAAATGACGCATGGACAGAGCCTAAACTCCTCATTAAAGAAAGTCAGATTTTCATCCTCTTGGATCTGTGTTGCCCTACCCCTACCCCACATTCGGACATTGAGTCCTGATAGAAAGCAGCAGCAGTAGTAGTTAGGAATGTTTGACCATGATATTATAGGGCCTGGATATTCATGCTGTCATTTTACTTTCTAGCTGTATGACCTTGAGCATAGTATTAAGCATCTAAGCTTCAGTCTCCCTGCTGGTATTGCAATAGTATTGTTTTGAGAGGTTAAGTGAGGTCTTCCATTGAAAGCAGTTAGCTTAGTAATTGGAATAAAATAAGCACAGCCAAAATGCAATCTATTGACTAAGATTCATTTTCCTTGTTGATTTCAATTGGGGGGAAATTTTATTAATTAGCATTGTGCTTCAAATAAAGAAATTACAGGTCATTCTTTCAGTTATTTTTTAGCAAAAAGAAAAGCTCTCTTAATGGTGACAGTTGAAGTATTTGACTTGTTTTGGACATTTTCTATGACATTTTCAGTGGTATGACCTCTATTGTCAATTATCATGATAGGTTGGTTAGCTAAGAAATACCTGAATTAACAATTTTAGCAAATCATTCTTTTTTTTTTAAATTAGTGTATAAGACAAAATATAGAAATGTAAAAACTGAAAATGTTTTTTTAACTCTGACTAGAAAGGCACATAGATCATGGCTGCTATTTATCAAGTCAAATGTCACACCAGTCTACCTCATATTTTAAACTTCAAGTTTTATAGAATGATGCTTGCCATAATTACAACTACCTCTCATCATAAAGCTTTTCAGTTAATATTTTATGTTTTTTCAAAAGCTACATTATATGCTACATGGTTCATTTGACAAGAGTTACATTTAGTGTTCTTAGAACAATAATCCAGAATACACAGATAAAATTATTTTTGAAGAAAAAAGTGCATTTAATTATTTTATATTTTGTTGTGTGAATTTTACAATATTTTTCCATGGAAAACAGAACTATTTCATGCTCAACACTGCTCAACACTGAACTTGGAATATTCACTTTTCAAGATACGTGCTTGATTGGTCAATAAAAAATTCTACTTCAATAAAGTCATTGAAAATATTGTATAAATATTTAAGTCTTTACTTAATGGTATAGTACTTAGTAACCAATGAAAACATAATAATCCTTTCATTACCACTCTCTGTGCTTAGTTGCTCAGTCATCTCTGACTCTGCAGCCCCATGAACTGCGGCTGCCAGGCTCCTCCGCCATGGGGATTCTCCAGGCAAGAATACTGGAGTGGGTTGCCATGTCCTTCTTCAGGGGATCTCCCCAACCCAGGGATCAAACCCAGGTCTCCCTCATTGCAGACAGATTCTTTACCATCTGAGCCACCAGGGAGCAAACTTCATTACCACTAAATTAACATATATATGAGAGTTCACTGTGATATTTACTTCAGGTTACCATGCAAGCAAAATGTACATGCTATTCATTTGCTGACACTATAAGTCCCCTCACAGATTATCTTTACAATTACACTCTAAATAAATTTAATAAACACAGTTTTTGATAAAAATTAATTTATTGAAAAAACACAAATCAAAGAATGTCTATTTCTTATTGAGATGATTCAATATTCACTTATATTCTTGTTTTTTAATCTATGCTGCTGCTGCTAAGTCACTTCAGTTGTGTAGAACTCTTTGCAACCCTTTGGACTTCAGCCCACCAGGCTCTTCTATCCATGGAATTCTCCAGGCAAGAATACTGGAATGTGTTGCCATTCCCTTCTCCAGGAAATCTTTCTGACCAAGGGATCAAACCTGGGTCTCTGGCATGCAGGCAGATTCTTTACAGTCTGAGCCATCAGGCTCATGGGATTCTTCAGGCAAGAATACTGGAGTGAGTTGCCTTTTCATCCTCCAGGGGACCTCCCAACCCAGGGATCGATGCCGCCTCTCTTACATCTCCTGCACTGGCAGGTGGGGTTTTTGTCACTACTAGAGAAAATGCTTATGATGTCCATTCTGCTCATTCAACTGGGATGAGGAGCTTAAATTAAACTAATTTTCAACTTATAACAATCACCCACTTCAGAGAAATTATTTATGTTCATATTATTTGGCCTTTCTTTCAAATTAGCCATTTTTCTTTTTTCGCAAGTCTCCCTACCCACAGAATCTGGTTTGTTTTTATTGTTTTTTCATGATATAGATGATATTAGAATAAAGTTTGTGGTTTGTTGAAAATTCAGTTCAGTTGCTCAGTCGTGTCCGACTCTTTGTGATCCCATGAATTGCAGCACGCCAGGCCTCCCGTCCATCACCAACTCCCAGAGTTCACTCAAACTCACATCCATCGAGTCAGTGATGCCATCCAGCCATCTCATTCTCGGTCGTCCCCTTCTCCTCTTGCCCCCAATCCCTCCCAGCATCAGAGTCTTTTCCAATGAGTCAGCTCTTCGCATGAGGTGGCCAAAGTACTGGAGTTTCAGCTTTAGCATCATTCCTTCCAAAGAAATCCCAGGGTTGATCTCCTTCAGAATGGACTGGTTGGATCTCCTTGTAGTCCAAGGGACTCTCAAGAGTCTTCTCCAACACCACAATTCAAAAGCATCAATTCTTCAGTGCTCAGCTATCTTCACAGTCCAACTCTCATATCCCTACATGACTACTGGAAAAACCATAGTCTTGACTAGACAGACCTTTGTTGGCAAAGTAATGTCTATGCTTTTGAATACACTACCTAGGTTGGTCATAACTCTCCTTCCAATTGGTTCCCTGTAAATCTTCAAATATATACTCTGGATGTATATGAAATGCTCTTTGAGGTAAATTATGTAACTTTATCCCAGAACACTCTTTCAATTGAAACCTCTGTCTGAAAAGCAAACACATGAAGAGAAAGATGTGCGAGTTCATGGTAAATAATCTGGTCTAAGAGGACGTTAATCCCCAAATATCTTTTTTATAGTTAATTAAGTTCGGCAAATTATTTGACTTTTATAAACCTCTATTTCCTTAACTCTAGAAAGGCAAATACGAGAAAATTAGGATTATAAATCTGCTAACTGATGACTTGATTTAAAACTATATCTCGTATATACAAAATATTCTTTGTATTCCACTGATGTTTTATAGATAGATAGGAATGTTACCTATCTATAAAGTTCCAAGAGAATTTCAGAAAAAAGGCATCTACTTCTGCTTTTTTGGCTACGCTAAAGCTTTGACTGTGTGGATGACAACAAACTGTGGAAAATTCTTAAATAGATGGGAATACCAGGCCACCTGACCTGGCTCCTAAGAAATCTTTGTGCAGGTTAAGAAGCAACAGTTAAAGCTGGACATGGAACAATGAAACGGGCTGGTTCCAAATTGGGAAAGGAGTATGTCAAGGCTGCATACTGTCATCCTGCTTATTTAACTTACATGCAGAGTACATAATGTGAAATGCTGGGCTGGATGAAGCACAAGCTGGAATCAAGATTGCAGGGAAAAAATGTCAATAACCTCAGGTTTGGAGATGACATCACCCTTATGACAGAAAGTGAAGAAAAACTAAAGAGCCTCTTAATGAAAGTGGAAGAGGAGAGGGAAAAAGCTGGCTTAAAACTCAACATTCAAAAAACTAAGATCATGGCATCTTGTCCCATTACTACTACTACTACTACTACTACTAAGTAGCTTCAGTCGTGTGTGACTCTGTGCAACCCCATAGATGGCAGCCCACCTGGCTCCCCTGTCCCTGGGATTCTCCAGGCAAGAACACTGGAGTGGGTTGTCATTTCCTTCTCCAATGCATGAAAGAGAAAAGTGAAAGTGAAGTTGCTGAGTCATGTCCAACTGTTAGCGACCCCATGGAATGCAGCCTACCAGGCTCCTCCATCCATGGGATTTTCCAGACAAGACACGGCAAATAGATGGGGAAACAATAGAGTCAGTGACACACTTTATTTTCTTGGGCTCCAAAGTCACTGTGGATGGTGTCTGTAGCCATGAAATGAAAAGATGCTTGCTCCTTAGAAGAAAAACTATGACAAAACTAGTGAAAGTCATTCAGTCGTGTCCAAATCTTTGCGACCCCATGGCCTATACAGTCCATGGAATTCTCCAGGCCAGAATACTGGATTGGGTAGCCTATCCCTTCTCCAGTGGATCTTCCCAATGCAGAAATTAAACCAGGGTCTCCTGCATTGCAAGCAGATTCTTTACCAACTGAGCTATGAAGGAAGCCTAGAAAAACTTGGACAGCATATTAAAAAGCAGACATTATTTGCCAACAGAGGTCCAACTCGTCAAAACTATGGTTTTTCCAGTAGTTATGTATGGATGTGAGACTTGGACCATAAAGTTGAGCACTGAAGAATTAATGCTTTTGAATAGTGGTCTTGGGAAAGACTCTTGAGAGTCCCTTGGATTGCAAGGAGATTAAATCTGTCAATCCTAAAAGAAATCAGTCTTGAATATACATTGGAAGGACTGATGTTGAAGCCGAAACTCCAATACTTTGGCCACGTGATGCAAAGAACTGACTCATTAGAAAAGACCCTGATGGTAGGAAAGATTGAAGGCAGGAGGAGAAGGGGAAGACAGAGAATGAGATGGTTGGATGGCATCACCAACTCAATGAACATGAGTTTGACCAAACTCCAGGAGTTTGTGCTGGACAGGAAAGCCTGGAGTGCTGCAGTCCACGGGGTTGCAAAGAGTCAGACACAAGTGAGCAACTGAACTGAGGAATGTTATTTTATCCTGAATGAAACATTATAAATTTGATAAATCTAGATTGTGAAAATAATAAATCCAAAAGGGATTAATTCATGATCATTGGGATCTTCTTTAATTCAAGTTCATTTAAAAAAGAAATCCTGCTATGCTACATGGCAGTAGTTCTTTTCTAATACAAGTCTTGCTATTCAGGAAAAAAAGTAGTAGATTGCTCTGATCTTAGAAATTATGTTTCCTTAGGAAAATACTAGTTTCTAATACTTCATAATTTTTTATCTAAATTAATAAATCTTTCCCATTTCTTCCTCTGCCTTATATATGTAATATATTTCTCCCTGTTATTACTATATATCATGCATATATATAGTATAAAATATTACTATATAAGTAAATTCAGTACATTTAAAACCCTTCCTGTTTATCTATAATTCTTTCACAAGTTAAGTTTGCCTTCTATCTTCAGAGTTAATAATGCTTACGTTTTGTCTGTTTGATAAATAAGTTTTTAAAGCCACCTTTAAATTACTTAAATGCCTTTACTCAACATATTGTCTTTCCATATTATTTTCTGTTATTGTCCTTTTCAGCTTCCACTTTCTTATAATTTTTCTCTAATATTTCTGAAACTTAGTATTGTATTCAGTTTTGGTTATTCTATGAATTTTACATGTTATCTCTTTTACGACTCTCATTTACCCTTGACTACTTTTTTCATCTTCTCCTCCAACAAACTGAAACAGCATTTTTATTGCATAAGTCTTTGGAAATGTTTTGCTAAAGTTTATTTAATATGATACCGTCGACTGATTTCTTCACTTTTAATTAATAAATAAAATATTCTGAGTAATTAGTATATAATAAAAATGGTATAAATATAAAATATTAAAATATCAGAAATCACTATAGAATATGATTTTTTATTTTGAAAATTTTTTATTCTGGATTTTTGTTTTTATAAAATTATGAAATCAGGCTAAAAATTAACATGCTTCTATTTACAGATTTTTCTAATTGACCATATATTTTTTCCACTTTCTTTAATTAAATAATTGACAAAGAGATAAGAATATTTTTTATACATTTATTATAAAGATAAATGCATTCTTTTCTTATTTCAATTTATTTGCAAGCTATATTCTATTCCACAACATAAAGTCTATAAAACTTGCACATATAAATTACAAAACTTATAAAATATATGAATATAATTTAAAAGCCCATCAATTTTATATGGATTTGTTTACCCAATGCTCACTCTGATCCCTTTTAATCATACTTTCTAGCAGAAGAGTAGAGCATACAAGGTAAAACTCCACCTCCTGGACCTTTTTCTAGTTAAGATTCTATGTGTGACATTGATTCAGTCATTGGATTTTGAAGAAGGATTAAGCTCCATGTAGTAAAAGGTGTCTAGGAGAAGGCAACGGCACCGCACTCCAGTACTCTTGCCTGGAAAATCCCATGGATGGAGGAGCCTGATAGGCTGCAGTCCATGGGGACGGAGAGTCCAGTTGGACATGATTGAGCGGCTTTACTTTCACTTTTCACTTTCATGCATTGGAGAAGGAAATGGCAACCCACTCCAGTGTTCTTGCCTGGAGAATCCCAGGGATGGGGGAGCGTGGTGGGCTGCCGTCTATGGGGTCGCACAGAGTCGGACACGACTGAAGTGACTTAGCAGCAGCAGCAGCAGCAGCAGTAAAAGGTGTCTACTTGGAAGCAGATCATGGAAGAGAACATGTGCTTTTGGATCCTGTGCTGATGCACTGATCTTAGAGACTGTTTCAAATTTGGCAGCTTCCTCTTCTTGGCAGAGGAGAATTGTGCCTATAAACGGCACTTCATAGTTGTCTAACTTCTGACTGTGAGCCAGCAGATAATACCCTTGGTAGTCCATTGTGCAGTGTGGATTCATAGATGTTTCTAGACGGTTCACTTTCATAGTGATGTCATAAGGTAGCTACAGCTCCAAATAACTAAGGTGGTACTGTTGCTAATAGCACAGGGCATTAACTACTTGAGTAATTGTTTTCAGTAACAGCCATTGACCACACACAAGAATATGAGAAGTTAGAATTTACTAGTTAAGTTTGAAGGCAATAAAGTGAGGAAAAGTTAATCCATTAAAACCTCACATTTAGTCACTTGGATTATCACTGATGAGCACCTATAATTAAGTAATAAGAAGTCACTAAAGGCAGGGCTTCCCAGGTGGTGCTAGTGGTAAATAAATCCACCTGCCACTGCAGGAGACACAAAGGTATGAGGGTTCAATCCCTGGGTCGGGAAGATCAGCTGAAGTAGGAAATGTCAACCTTCTCCAGTACTCTTGCCTGGAAAATTCCATGGACAGGACTCTGGCAGGCTATATAGTTTATGGGGCAGCAAAGAAACAGACATGACCGAGCACAAAGGCAAGTCTTGGGTGGTCAAATCTTTGCTGCAAAAATCATTAAGGGTTTTACAAGTAATGAAAAGACTATGAGGAGTCTGGATGCTTTAATCCATCAGGAAAAAATCTTTTAAAAAGTGTAAAATGAAGGGCGCCAGCTTTTACTTTCTTATAGCCAAGTCAGAAGATCTGAGGGTTTCCATGACTAACTGAAAATAATTATTTTATCTCTAATAACAATAGGGTTTTTTGTTGACTGTATAGAGCTTCTCCATCTTTGGCTGCACAGAATATAATCAATCTGATTTTGGTGTTGACCATCTGGTGATGTCCATGTGTAGAATCTTCTCTTGTGTTGCTGGAAGAGAGTGTTTGCTATGACTGGTGCATTTTCTTGGCAAAACTCTATTAGTCTTTGCCCTGCTTCATTCTGCATTTCAAGGCCAAATTTGCCTGTTACTCCAGGTGTTTCTTGACTTCCTACTTTAGCATTCCAGTCCCCTATAATGAAAAGGACATCTTTTTTGGGTGTTAGTTCTACAAGGTCTTGTAGGTCTTCATAAAACCGTTCAACTTCAGCTTCTTTAGCATTACTGGTTGGAGCATAGACTTGGATAACTGTGATATTGAATGGTTTGCCTTGGAAACAAACAGAGATCATTTTGTCGTTTTTGAGATTGCATCCAAGTACTGCATTTCGGACTCTTCTGTTGACCATGATGGCTACTCCATTCTTCTGAGGGATTCCTGACCGCAGTAGTAGACATAATGAAATAAAATCAGGAGGAGGAAAAAAGACATCTCAAGAATAGCTAAGAACGTAAGCAAACAGTCACGTGAATGAGAAGGGTAGGATACAAGTGGTAGGTTCAGGGCAGAGAAAAGCCAGAGCATGTGTGAAAGGGAAGAAAGTTGACAGTAAATTGGTTTAGATCTAAAGATGTGCTGTTTGCCCCTCAAATGCATGATATCTAAGAGCAAATTTCCTTTCCCTTTTTACCCATTTATTTCCGAAAAAATGAATAGCCTTTCCACCATTGTGTTAGATTGAAGCCTTATATAAGTCTTTGTAACTAGATGGTAAATTTGTAACTAGATGGTAAATTCACTGTGTCTGGCACGTTCTTTGTACTCTTTGCTTACTTTTTTTCCCCACTACCTAGAATATTTTACTTCTCTTCAGCATCTTCTCTTCAGCTTTCAAACTGTTCTTTTATCAGAATACTTTTCAGGACTCTCTTAGACGGAAATCTTATCTTCCTTTTCCAGCATTTTCTAAAGCATCATTATATACTGATTTGACAAATATATATATTTTGATTGTTACCCTCAACTGTTACTTAAATTTTACAGCATGATGTAACTTATCTCACATGTTTGTTTTCCTCTGATTACATTAGAAGCCTTTGCCAAAGCAGAGACCATTTATCTTAACATATCTTTGTGTCTTTCACGTTCCCTCATTCAACATTTACATGTAAATTAGGTCTCGGGCCTATTGTAAATTTTTAAAAAGCATTATTAAATTTATGAGTTACTTTCTGCTCCTGAAAATATTTTTGACTAAAAATTTTATCTCCCTAATTTATAATTTTTGTATATTTTGTATGATTGTGATTCTGTATCCTCTGCTCTATCTTGTATTTGAGATTATATTTTCTCCCAGTTGATCAGAAATAGAAACATTTGAATTAAATCAGAGTACTTCATAAGAAATCCGTAAACACTGAAAATATGTACATAAATGTCTTCATTCTTTGTTCTCTGCCATAGAAAAATCTTAGATTTCTTTGAGATGTCTGAAATTTGGATTTTTCAAACACTTCATATGACTTTTGTAGTTGTTTTATTTTTTTGTAGGTATGGAAAAGTTGAAGCCACTCGCATATTGTTAGAGAGAGGAAAGTGCAATCCAAACCTTTTAAATGGACAACTTAGTTCTCCTCTTCATTTTGCTGCTGGAGGAGGACATGCTGAAATAGTACAGATCCTCCTAAACCATCCAGAAATTGACAGAGTAAGTTATTTTTCCAGGCTTTTTTTTTTAACATCCAAACAGTTAATAACTAGTAACGACACTTAAAATGTGTAGTCCTACACTTGAGAGGTCAGCTGATAAATGAAAACAAATTTAACTTGCTATATAGAATAAATAATATGTATACATTTTGCCTTTCAATTGTAATAGAATACACCTCACATAAAATATACCATTTTCGCCATTTTTAGATGTACAGATCAGTGGCATTAAGTACATTTACATTGTTTTACAACCATCACAACCATGTATCGCCCAAATGTACATAAAATTTAGCTTCCTTTCATTTAATATAAAGTGTCTCCTGTATTGCAGGGAGAGTCTTTACCAACTGAGCAGTCAGGGAAGCCCTTATATAAAGTGTTTTCTAAAAAATATCTTAAAGAAGGAAAAAGATACTTTAGAATTTGTACTACCAGATTTGTAAGGGAAAAACAATAGCTTTAACAAGACCTTTGTTGTTGCTATAAACAAAATTTTTGAAAACAATAGCCACAGTGATTAGTGCTTTGCATCTTTCATCTTTGGCTGTTCATGTTTACTTAAAGTATAGCATGCAGTAAGTATGCTTAATACCTACTTAAAACTTGCCGGTAGTCTTTCTAATGAAATTTTGATTGATATTTTCCCTTATTTGTATATTTGTAATGCCTTTTTCCTTTAACCTCTGATTCTTCCCTCACATTCCTAGCACATAACAGACCAACAGGGAAGATCGCCTTTAAATATTTGTGAAGAAAACAAACAAAATAATTGGGAAGATGCTGCAAAATTGTTGAAGGAAGCCATTAACAAACCAGTAAGAATTAACTTCATAAATATTAGTTAGAGCCAAGCATCATGTTTAAGTTGATAAGTAATTTAAGGATCTGTGGTAAGAATGGAAGGATGAATGTATCGATGGCTTCTTTACTACTTTTATAAAACCTCATGTTTAGCATCATAGATATTAAATTTGCTATCATCTCTAACATTTGTGCATTTATTCTTACATATCAAAATAAAAGTTTGTTGCATAAGTAAATCTTTCAGTCACTTAAAATTAATCTAATCCCCAATGTAATCTCTATATGCTAATTACAAATTGTAACCAGTTCATTGAAGCATCTGTCTCTACTTAGGCCTTCTAAGTGAAGTGAAAGTGTTCGTCGTTTAGTCATGTCCAACTCTTTGCAACCCCGTGGACTGTAGCCTATCAGGCTCTCCTCTGTCCGTGGAATTCTCCAGACAAGAATACTGGAGCGCATAACCACTCCCTTCTCCAGGGCATCTTCCCAACCCAGTGACTGAACCCAGTTCTGCACTGCTGTCTTTACCGTCTGAGCCACCAGGGAAGCCCCTAGGCCTTCTGAGCAATATGTTATATTTGTAAATAATCATATTATACATTGTTCAGTAATTTAATTACTTACCTAGTTCAGATTCATTTTCCTCCTTAAGATTAGTGAATGGGTTAAAATAAAAGTGTTACTAGTCTTTTATTTTGCCTGTTCAGCTTGGCCTTTCCATCTACTTATGTACAAAATAATTAGCGGTGGCATTAAAATAGAGAAGAATGAACAATTAGAAAAAACTTTGTTATGCCTCAAAGTTATAGTGACAATATACTGTTTTCAATGTGAAAATTGTTTGAAAACTTGCAAACCAGATAAAAGAATTTATACCAACTAATAAAGGATAAAAGTTTTCTACCAACAAGATATAACCCATATGTCTGAGCCTTTCCAGACATTTCCATTAACTAGATAATATGTACTTGTTGAGTATTTCTGTAAATTTACCACCATGAAATGCTGAAAGTGATGTGGTAAATAATAAATACATGATCTCCGTCTTAAAGGGAAATTTCACACATTCATACACGTTTTTGTCAAAACATTACTCCCTGAGTACAGGACAAAAGCAAGGAAATAGATAAGCAGTACAGGCACCCTTATATTAACTGCATTGCAATTTACTTTCTAACTGTATAGTCAAAAACATTTTTATTTCTCATATAATCTTTAAATCTGGATGTATACAGTAAAAGGAATTAGGTACTTTTACCTAAAATGAACTGTCCTGAAAGTTGTTTAGAGGCATCAGTTGCTTCCTATAACAATAAAAATGAATTGATAATATAATCATTTTTCTCTGTGATTTTCTGAACTGAAAGAAACTGGCTCAAGGTCCGTTGTTCATAACTTTTATCTGCAAAATCCTTTATCACAGATTCCTCTTGGGATAAATTATCGCTGGTGCACATTTATACATTGTAATTTGTGGCACACTAAACTCATGAGGTAGTTAACTAACACCAGATTTAGTTAACCAGGTCTATATCCCCCATTGTATTTACTTTGTACATTAATAGCTTTAAAGTATCCTCTCAGAAGATTTTGAAGTTGAATATTTTTTTAAAAACCATTTGCCTTCGTTTCTCAAACTTATTTGACCATGGAATATTCAGAAGAAATTTCATGTTTAAAAATATAAATAATGGAAGTAAATTTTTAAAAAATTTGCCAGAAGTGGTTAGGATTCTAAGCTTCCAGTCCAAGGGGCACAGGTGTGATCCCTTATTGGGCCACAAAGATTGCAAGCTGTGCAGCAAGGAAAAAATAGAAAAAAATAAAATACTGCCAGAAGATTCTCACTTAAAGTAGTTTTTCTGATATTTTCCATATTAGAAATCTATAATAAAGCAGATGAAGTTAAAATTAAAGCATTTTGGGGGTTGGGATGTATAATTTCTACCCAGGTTGCATAATATATTAACATTCTTTGTCCTAGTATGAAAAAGTTCGTATATACAGAATGGATGGATCATACCGCTCTGTTGAACTGAAGCATGGAAATAATACCACAGTGCAGCAGATAATGGAAGGAATGCGTCTCTCTCAGGAAACACAGCAATATTTCACTATTTGGATCTGTTCAGAAAACCTCAGTAAGAAACTCGTTATTCTGATGTATAAACCTCATTATTCCTTTCTGAGAGTGAGTTGATAAACTGAAAGTGTAGCATCAATTATTATTGACTTTTAAATTTTCAAATGATATAATCTTCTCTTTTACATAAATTATGTTCAGACTGCTGAAACAGATAAGCCTCTGCTTGCTCCTGGCCACTCTATTCATACAATGTTGGGTTTTTTTAATTAATTGTATGTATTTATTTATTTTTGGCTGTGCTGTTCATTGCTGCGTGGACTTTTCTCTAGCTGTGACAAGTGGGGCCTACTCTCTAGCTGTGGTGAGAGGGCTTCTGATTGCAGTGCATCAAGAGAACAATGGCATCTGTTGTTGGGGAGCACAGGCCCTAGGGCATGTGGACTCACTAGTGGTGCCGCCTGGGCTCTGGAGCAAAGGCTCAGGGGTTGTGGCGCACAGGCCTAGTTTCTCCCCAGCATCTGGGATAATCCCGGATCGGCCATCAAACCCATGTCTCCTGCATTGGCAAGTGGATCCTTTACTACTGAGTCACCAGAGAAGTGCCATACAATGTTTGAAGTGGTAAAAACCAAAACATTTTTTCTTTGGCAATGAAATTTGATTTGAATGCTGTTTAAATGCAGTTTAAATTTCATTTGAATGCTGTTTAAATGCATCCAACCTGCCTTTATTTTCAGTGCTCACCTCCTCTCAGAATAATACAGATATTCTTTTTCTTTATATTGGTTTTCTGTCAGATCTTTTTATTGCTGTTCAGTTCAGTTCAGTCATTCAGTCATGTTCACCTCTTTTTATTTAAACTCAGCCTAATGTCACTACAGATTTGGTCTCTCAGACAAAGTATTACAAATACATAAGGGATTTCATTAAAGGTGGTTGTGATTTGTTTTCTAGTGATTTAACTGTATATTTTTAAACACCAAATTTTTACTGATTTTATCATAAGTAAATAGACTATCATGGAATTAAGGATCTTAAATTCATTTGATAACTTTTAATTCATTTCCAGAATTCTCATAATTCTTATATTCTTAAAAAACAGTTAACCTCAAATTGGGCATAATATTGATTAAAATCAATATTGATTTAAATTTAGACCTTTAATTTGTGTGTGTTCAATACTTAGGTACAGAATTTAATGAAAAGTTTCTATGTGTTGATGTAATTAGTTCATTTTTACATTATCATTTATTAAGGGAAAGATGTTTTTCAGGCCTTCAACTCAAGCCTTATCATAAACCATTGCAACATGTTCGTGACTGGCCAGAAATACTTGCTGAATTAACTAATTTGGATCCCCAAAGGGAAACACCACAGCTTTTCCTAAGAAGAGATGTGAGACTTCCTTTGGAAGTTGAGAAAAAGGTTTGCTCAGAAATCTTTTTTATAGTCATTTATGTTCAGAATCTGCTGAGTTCCTATTTTATGCACCAGAGGCAAACATTGTGCTTTTCCTTTACAGGACGGTTCATTTCTGTTTTTCTGTTAAATCCTCACATCTCTATTGTAAGTGGTAGAGAGTTTGAGTCAGTCTACTTACAAAGCCCCTGGTTGGTTTTTCCATTTCCACCTCCATTGTCTTAGAATACAAAAGAAATCAAGATTCCATCCTAAAGAGAATAGAGAGAACTAAAAAAAAAAAAAAATTCTAGATACAGATGATTATATTTACAAAAGGGACATTAAAAAGTAGTCATTATGTAGCTATTCTTTTAGATTCAACAGAGAACTATACATATAGTAAAAAATGAGAATGGAATTTACATGATTAAAAAAAAAAGTCTGTACTAAATAAGTATATCTGGATTTGAATTACTATAAATGTTAGAAGTGAAATAATGCCATCTGAAGGATGACCAGACAAGGAAAAAACCTAAGGGATATATTACAAGTTAAACTAGGTGATAGTCTAAATAAAGTGGTAGCTCTGAAAACTGGGAAAAAGAAAAGTTCTGAGATCTCATAAATTTGGTGAAGAAAATAGACAATGCATTTCCTCATTCTTTTATTCAAGGAAATACTAAACACATAAGGTTAAGCACATTTCAACATGTGAAAATATCAGTGACCTTGTCCAAACTTGATAAAATATTTTATGTCTGACTATTCATATTGTCTATCGTATACTATCCAACTTAAGGTAAAAAAGACATTTGACAAAATCCAATAGCTTTTCTTGATAGGACTCTCAGAAAACTAGGAGGGGAGCTTCCTCAGTCCTATAAATGGCATTTATAAAAAACCCACAGTTAACATACTCGATGGTGGAAGACTGAAAACTTTCCTCCTAAGATCAGGAACAAGACAAGGATGCCTGCTTTCACCACTGCTGTTTAACACAGAACAAGAAGTTCTAATGAAAGTAGTTGGTCATATTCTCCCCAGCAGCACCAAAAAGTAAAGAAAGAAAAATAAAGGACATCCAGATCGAAAAGGCAAAAGTTAAACTGTCTCTGCTGATAAAAAAATGAAATGATCCTATATATAGGGAATTCCAAAGAATCTACACAAAAGCTGCTAGAGCCAATAAATGGATTCCAAAAAAAATAAAAAATAAAAAAATAAGTGGATTCAGCAGAGTTGTAGGGTACTTGCTCAACACATGAAAATCAATTGTTTCTATAACCAGCCACAGACACTCAAAAAAAAAAAAAAAAGGAAATTAAGAAATCCTTTGGAATAACTTCTATAAGGATAAAATACCTAGGAATAAATTTAATAAAAGAGATGTAAGACTTATACATTGAAAACTACAAGAATAAAGTGAAGGGATTCACATTTCCCAATTTCTTAGTACAAAGCTACAGTAATCCAAACAATTTGGTACTGGTATAAGGATAGAATTGAGAATGGAATAGAGTTGAGAGTCCTCAAATAACTCCATATACTATACCAACTAATTTTTGACAAGGATGCCAAGTGAATTCAATGAAGAAAGAGTAGTTTCTTCAACAGATGATGCTAGGGCAACTGGAAATTCACATGTAAATGTATCAAATTGGACTCTGATCTCACACCGCATCAAAAATTAACTCAGTGTCTCAATAACCTAAATATAAAAGCCAAAACATAAAATTCTTAGGACTAAATATATGTGTAATCTTTATGACCTTAGATTTGGCCATGGAGCTTTAGATATGACACCAAATACATGAGTAACAAGAAAAAACAGATAAATTGGACTTCATCAAAGTTAAAATCATTTGTAAATCAAAGGACATTATCATTAAAGAGAAAAGATAAGCTAGATAATAGAAGAAGATACTTGCAAATCATATATATGATAAATGTTTCAGTTTAGTTCAGTTCAATCACTCAGTCATGTCCAACTCTGCAACCTCATGGACTGCAGCACTCCAGGCCTCCCTGTCCATCACCAGCTTCTGGAGTTTACTCAAACTCATGTCCATAGTGTCGGTGATGCCATCCAACCATCTCATCCTCTGTCGTTCCCTTCTCCTCCCACCTTCAATCTTTCCCAGAATCAGGGTCTTTTCCAGTGAGTCAGCTCTTCACATCAGGTGGCCAAAGTATTGGAGTTTCAGCTTCAACATCAGTTTTTCCAATGAATATTCAGGACTGATCTCCTTTAGGATGGACTGGTTATATCTCCTTACAGTCCAAGGGACTCTCAAAAGTCTTCTCCAACACCACAGTTCAAATGCATCAATTCTTAGGTGCTCAGCTTGCTTTATAGTCCAACTCTCACATCCATACATGACTACTGGAAAAACCATAGCTTTGGCTAGATGGACCTTTGTTGGTAAAGTAGTATCTCTGCTTTTTAATATGCTGTCTAGGTTGGTCATAGCTTTTCTTCTAAGGAACAAGTGTCTTTTAATCTCATGGCTGCAGTCACCAACTGCATTTATTTTGTAGCCCCGCAAAATAAAGTCTCTCACTGTTTCCATTGTTTCCCCATCTACTTGCCATGAAGTGATAGGACCAGATGCCATGATCTTAGTTTTCTGAATGTTGAATGTTTACTACTCAGTATATAAAAGGAACTCCTACAACTCAGCAACAAAAAGACAACTCAATTAAATTGGGTAAAGGACTTAACATTTCTCCGGTAAAGATACACAAGTGGCTAACAAGCACATGAGATGTTGTTCAAGATCATTAGGCATTAAGGAAATGCAAATCAAAACACAATAGAATCCACATCTACGAGGATGATTGTAATAATAACAATTTATAAAGGAAGATATTGAGGGTTGAGGAAATAGAGAGAATAGAACCTTTGTATGCTGTAGATAGTAATATAAAATGGTGTGGCCTCTGTGGAAAAATAGTTGAATAGTTCTTAAAAACAGTAAACACAGAAATACTATTTGATCCAGCAATTCCACTCCCAGGTGCATATCTAAAGAAAACAAGAGCTCAAATATTTGTATTCCAACATTCTTATCAGCAGTATTCATAATAACCAAAAAGGTGGACACAGCTGCGTTCATCAACAGATCAATGGATAAAGAAAATGTAGTGCATACATACACTGGATTCTTACTCATCCATAAAAAGGAACGAAGTTCTGAAGCATGTCAACACGGACGGGCCCTGAAAATATGCTAGGTGAAATAAGCCAGACGCAAAAGGAAAAACTGGTTGATTTTACTTACATTAAGTAAATATCTAGAACAGGCAAATTCATAAACAGAAAGAATGTTAGAGGTTACCACAGGTGTGATGCAAAGAGAATGAGGACCTACTGGTTACAGAATTTCTGTTTGGATGTTGAAATGTGAAAATAGTGGTGATGGTTCACAGCATTATAAATGTAATGAATGCCACTAAATTCTACACTTAAAACATAGGTAAAAGAGGCAACTTTTGTTAAAATGTGATAGAGCTATGAAATCTGCAAGTACTCTAAGTATACTCAGCCTGTCTTCCTTCTCCACTTAAATAATATTTTCAAAGTTGGCTGGTAGAGAAAGAGTAATAATAATGATAGTACTTGGACATTAAATTAATTGCATTTTATACTACAACTTAGGTAAAGTAGGTTCAAGTGAAAAAGAAGCAAGGTTTAATGAGTACTTACAGTGACTCAGAATATCATCATCTGGTAAAGTGGTTACATTCTTTCACTCCTTGTGTAATTGAGAAATTCCTGTTTTTACCATCTGAAAGAAGAATTGCATTTTTTTGGTTAGGATTATTCTTTTAGGATAAGAAGAGCCTACTTTCATTTTAAAAGAACAGTTGTTGACTAATACTCCCTGAATACACTATTGGGAATTATAACTATTCTCTACTCAAATTCTTCAAAGTCACTAAGTCAGTTTTTACTAGAAAAATGTTTTCTTTCACTTTTTCCCAACATTTAGTTTCAGAAATTAAAAATCCATAGGAAAGTTGAGAAAATAATAAAATTTATACCTTATACCATTCATTAAATTCACTAATTGTTAACATTTTACTACATTTGCGTCACCTTTCCTCTCTTTGTAAAACATTTAAAATTGAGTTGCGGGCATCACGGCACTTCATCCTTAAATATTTTAACATCATATTCTAAGAACAAGGATGTACTATACATATTACAGTACCACTGTCAACTTCCACAATAATATCTAATATCAGACCCATATTCAGATTTCCTCCCCAGTTTCTCAGTCTCTTAAAACGCTCAACTGAAGAAGCTAGTCAGCCTTCATGCTTTGTATTTGTTACCTCTTTGTTTCTTCTAATCAAGAGCAATCCCCTTATCTTTTTTCCTCCATGAAATTCTGTCTCGATTTTTTAAATACTGTGTGGAGTGTTATTTTAGTTAGCAAGACAACAAAACTTTTTACTGTAAGGAATTTGGGTCATTTTGAATCATATATGGAAATACTCAAGTAGTTATTTAGAATCTCTGTAATTGGTGATCATATTATTCCAGGTATAAATATATTCTGTAGGGTAGCATTTTTCAGTCTTTTTTAATCTTAACGGATAAAGGGAAACTTTAGTTTTTAAAACTTAAACAAAGTATGCTCTCCTTTCATGTTATTTATCAAATAAAAACTGTTAAGCTCTTTTCAAACTTCATGTCTCCTTCTGGGAATTGACAATACTTCCTTTCATCTTCTTCATGATTCACTACTATGTTGTGTGAAGCATAAAATATAGAAGGATGTTTGAGGAATATAAAGAATTTAAGTAAAATTGTACTAGAAATTACTCACACTCATATCCATAAACTGATGATAATTTTACCGGACTTGAATCAGAGGTTAGCAAACTGGCCTGTTACCATATCTGAACTGTTGCCTATTTTTGTATATCCTGTAAGCTAGTAATGGTTGAAAAACTCAATTAATATGTCATGTCATGTGAACATTTCATGAAGCTCAGAATCAGTATAAAAAGTTTTAGTAGAACTCTGACATTTGTAGACGTGTTGTCTGCAGCTGCTTTTGTGCAAAACTAGAAGAGTTGCGTCACTCTCTCAGAGACTTTGTGACTCACAAAGCTTAGAATAATACTGTCTGGTCTTTAATAGAAAAGACTTGTCAACCTCTGCTCTAAAGCAAAAACAGCTTGTTTACACGCAGTTACGTAGCTTTTGCTTTTTCATGTTAGTGACAAGTTTGTACATTTATAACAGGAAATTGTGGCCTAATAACCATACTATATTTTCTCCTTTAAGATTGAAGACCCACTAGCTATTCTTATTCTCTTTGATGAAGCCAGATATAATTTATTGAAGGGCTTTTATACAGCTCCTGATGCTAAACTGATAACGTTGGCAAGTCTACTGTTGCAGATAGTTTATGGAAATTACGAGAGTAAGAAACACAAGCAAGGTTTCCTAAAGTAAGTATTTAATATAATTCATGGTCTTGTGCTACGCCCAAGATTCAGCTTACCAAGGAAGTTTAGAAATTTGTTATTAAGAACTCTTTAGACACTGGTGTGGAATTAAATAATATAAGGCATGGAATGAGAAGAAAACCTATAATAATGCATTCTTTTAAGTTATATTCTCTCCAAGGTTATTTTTCTTATATTTGAATATAGTGTGATATGCCTTATACTTGTCTTTCTTTACTGTATGTTTAAATAAATTCACTAAAACCTTAACTTAGATAAGGAGTAAAAAAAAGAAAAGTTATAAGGCAGATGCATTTCAGAATCCCACCCAAAAACTAGTTCATGTTTCATGTTGTGAGAAAACACTGAAGTTTTAGCACATCTAAAGTTTGTTTATTGTAGTTTTCAGTATTCAAAAATATTTTGTGCTTACTGAAAGAAGAAATATTTTTCTAGACTGAGCAATGTTGAGATCATGACTTCTTGCTTAAAATGTTGAGTTCTCTGATATTTTAAGTATAGTATTTTTCAGGTCAAAAATCATTTAAAACTATTTATATCTAAATGATTATATTACTTTAACTACCAAAGATAATTTATTTTTAAAATGTTGACATATTTGCTTACAGTGAAGAAAATCTCAAATCTATTGTACCTATTACCAAATTGAAAAGTAAGGCACCTCACTGGACAAACCGAATACTTCATGAATACAAGGTAAGTTGTTAAATAGAAATGAAAAGACATAGCCTAGTGGAAATTTTGTTAGTATTATTAATGTTTTAAACATAGGTATATTAAATTTATATTCCTGAAATTAAAGTTATAGTTCACATATCTGAAAGAAAAAGTAGCAAGATACTTTATTTTTAACAATATAGAATTTTTTACTGACTACCTTCTGTATGCTGGTACTGTGGTAAGTGCTAGAGATTTTTTAAAAATATGAAATAATACACTATCTTTATCCATGCACTTAAAATGTAATAAATAAGCATTATTTTCAGACCTTGGTTTTTCTTTTTAAATAGAAGATCTCAGAAGAAAAAGTGCACTTGGGATAATGTCACACATGTTATTCTTTGGGTTAGCCTTGATTTTAGAGACTGTTTAGTTGACCTGTTTGGATCATTAAAGGTACATTCTCCTTTCACATCTCCTTATTTTACTTTGTTTTTAGAATCTTAGTACAAGTGAAGGTGTCAGTAAAGAAATGCATCACCTACAGCGCATGTTCTTACAGAATTGTTGGGAAATTCCTACATACGGAGCGGCTTTTTTCACAGGACAGATATTTACAAAGGCAAGCCCCAGTAATCATAAAGTCATCCCTGTGTATGTAGGTGTGAATATAAAAGGACTTCATCTCCTCAACATGGAAACTAAGGTAGATTTTTATCTTTTCAGCTGTTTGACCAGTCACACTATATATATAATATCTAAAATAACAGTACTAGGCTACATGAACAATTTAATTTATAATAGCAGAGGATGGGGGTTGAAAACAAAATGATTACCAATAGGGAGTTAATATTAATTGTAGTACATTTCTACATTGAAATACCTTGCAGCCATACAAAAGAATGAAGAATATTTTTGTGTAGAATGATCTCTAAGATGTATTTGGTGCTGAACCATATGTAACATGCTATCATTCATGTAAAAATGGGTAGAAACGGGTAGTTAACTGAAGAAAACAAAAATACTAACACAGAAAGATACACGCACATCCCTTTTCATTGAAACATTACTTACAGTGGCCACGATAAACAACTTAAGTGTCATCAGTGGACAGATGGCTAGAGAAAGTGTGTGTGTGTTATGTTCTTACAGATTTGCTGGGGAATTCCTATATATGGAGCAGCTTTTTGCACAGGATAGATATTTACAAAGGCAAGCCCCAGACATTCATCCCTGTGTATGTAGGCATGAATGTAAAGGTTATACACACACACAATGGAGTATTTTTATTTGGCCATTAGAAAGAATGAAGTCTTGCCATTTGCAATGATAAGGATGGACCTTGAGGGCATTATGCTAAGTGAAGTAAGTCAGACAAAGATAAATGCCATATGATCTCATTTGTGTATGGTGGAATCTTGAAAAAACAAGCTCAGAAATAAGAACAGACTGGTGGTTGCCAAAGGCAGGGAGTTGGGAGATGGGCAAAATGGGTAAAGGGGGTCAAAAGATAGAAACTTCGAACTGTAAAATAAGTCATGGGAAGTAGGAGAGAGCATAGTTAAAAATGCTGTGTTACATATTTGAAAGTTCCTGAGAGATGAATCTTAAAATTCCTCATCACAACAAAAACAAATGTGTTAACTGTGTATGGTGAGGAATGCTAACAATACTTGCAGTATATACAAATACTGAATCATGCTGTATACCTGAAACTAATATAATGTCATATGTCCTTTATACCTCAAAAAAATGTGGGCAGGTGAAAACTACATTTACATAAATATGTGTTATGGTGCTTTTGTACGCATAAAAAGTTTCTTAAAGCCTTTGGAGAAGGGAAACTATGTAACTGGGCATAGGAGTAGAACAGAGACATTTCACTATATAGCATTTTGCAACTTAAAAAAATATGTAACTGTGATCGTTTTATCTATTTAAAAATTAATTAGATATAAATGGAAAAGATACAGATTTTAAAAGGAAGTAAAATACCTGAAACAAGTGGTTCATTTTGAAAATTTGAATTAGTTACAAGAACATCTTTGGGGGCAGGATGAAGTGTAGACTGGACTGTGAATACCTATTAGAACACTTCAGAGCTTTTCTATTCCACCATCTTGGTCTGGTGGAGGTGATGGAATTCTAGTTGAGCTATTTCAAATCCTGAAAAATGATGCTGTGAAAGTGCTGCACTCAATATGCCAGCAAATTTGGAAAACTCAGCAGTGGCCACAGGACTGGAAAAGGTCAGTTTTCATTCCAATCCCAAAGAAAGGCAATGCCAAAGAATGCTCAAACTACCACTCAATTGCACTCATCTCACACGCTAGTAAAGTAATGCTCAAAATTCTCCAAGCCAGGCTTCAGCCAGTACTTGAACCGTGAACTTACAGATGTTCAAGCTGGTTTTAGAAAAGGCAGAGGAACCAGAGATCAAGTTGCCAACATCCACTGGATCATGGAAAAAGCAAGAGAGTTCCAGAAAAACATCTATTTCTGCTTTATTGACTATGCCAAAGCCTTTGACTGTGTGGATCACAATAAACTGGAAAATTCTTCAAGTGATGGGAATACCGGACCACCTGACCTATCTTCTGAGAAATCTGTATGCAGGTCAGGAAGCCACAATTAGAACTGGATATGTAACAACAGACTGGTTCCAAATAGGAAAAGGAGTACGTCAAGACAGTATATTGTCACTCTGCTTATTTAACGTATATGCAGAATACATCATGAGAAATGTTGGGCTGGATGAAGCACAAGCTGGTATCAAGATTGCCAGGAGAAATGTCAATAACCTCAGATATGCAGATGACACCATCCTGATGGCAGAAAGTGAAGAAGAACTAAAGAGCCTCTTGATGACAGTGAAAGAGGAGAGTGAAAAAGTTGGCATAAAGCTCAACATTCAGAAAGCTAAAATCATAGCATCCGGTCTCATCACTTCATGGCAAATAGATGGGGAAACAGTGGAAACAATGGCTGACTTTATTTTTTTAGGCTCCAAAATCACTGCAGATGGTGACTGTAGCCATGAAATTAAAAGATGCTTACTCCTTGGAAGGAAAGTTATGACCAACCTAGATAGCATATTCAAAAGCAGAGACATTACTTTGCTAACAAAGGTCTGTCTAGTCAAGGCTACAGTTTTTCCAGTGGTCATGTATGGATGTGAGAGTTGGACTCTGAAGAAGGCTGAGCGCCGAAGAATTGATGCTTTTAAACTGTGGTGGTTCATGTTTGGGAGTTCGTGTAAAAAAATAAATAAATACAAAAAATAAAATAAAATAAAATAAACTGTGGTGTTGGAGAAGATGCTTGAGAGTCCCTTGGACTGTAAGGAGATCCAGCCAGTCCATCCTAAAGGAGATCAGTCCTAGGTGTTCATTGGAAGGACTGATGCTGAAGCTGAAACTCCAATACTTTGCCCACCTGATGCGAAGAGCTGACTCATTGGAAAAGACCTTGATGCTGGGAAAGATTGAGGGCAGGAGGAGAACGGGATGACAGAGGATGAGATGGTTGGATGGCATCACCGACTCGATGGACATGGGTTTGCGTTCACTCTGGGAGTTGGTGATGGACAGGGAAGCCTGGCGTGCTGCGGTTCATGGGGTTGCAAAGAGTCAGACACGACTGAGCAACTGAACTGAACTGAACTGAAGCAAAGCTTATGTAAAAAGGCATTTTAGATTAGGAAATTTCACTGTAAACCTAATATTTATTTTCATCATTTAAGTTTTATTTATGTAATCACATAACTTCTGAAAATATCCCAGTAGTAATTATTTCATGATAACTCAGAATCATTGTTATGGCAGCAGTTATTTTACCATACTATTAGATATGCCTGTGAATGGAGATAAAGACTATGCAGGGACATATGCAGAAGAGGGACTGGCTTCAGTAATTCACTTGGAACCTGACTTTTTGAAGTCTTTGATATTGGCTTGTTTTTGAGTCATTTGCTTATCATTTTCTATTTAGACTATTTTATTCATGCAAAATAAACTGTTTCTTATTAGCTTATAACTACTTTTTTATTCCCTATTGTACTGTTTGTTAAAGGAAATGAAAGAGAAATTCCCCTTGTCATTTCAAGAAATTTTTCCTCTGCTATTTTAGAGCATTTTATATCAATATCTGCAAATTCTTCTTCATTGAACTGGTGGTGATGCCATGGGCCTAACACTGATCCTTTTCTCTAAACTGTGTATTATGTTTGACTTTTGGTAGCATTCCAAATTTAGGCAACAGTAAAAAGCTTTATAGTATTCAAATGATGGTTCAGTAATATCTTATAACATTTCATCCTATGAATAATATTCTGTTCCAGGAATTGAGTGAGATAGCAGTAGCAGGCAGAGGATGATAACAGTATTATTAAGAATCTGCTTTTTCTAGAAATAAAAATGCTGTCATTGGGTATACACAGAGGTGATTGAAACCAAGGGAAATAATGTTTTCTTGCCACATAATCATTACCTGTGTGCTCTGTAAGCTACAGGTAAATTTATGCACTATAAAAGCGCTAAGATTTTCAGACCATCAAAGATGAGAATAGTCAGCTTGTCGTCAGTTGTCTTAGACTGACCAAGACCTAAGGTGTCTATATGGTCAATATGACAGACTTGCTTAAATAGAGTAAACACCTTCATCTGAAAAAATATCTTCATTTGCATTTAAAACTGTTTCAGTTTATACTTTGTGTAAATAGCTATCTTAGCAGATCCTACCCATATGTTATAAGTATAGCTATTTGTAATCAAAATGTTATTATTTTCCCATTAGACATGGTATACACATGTAAATTAATTACATTATATTTCACTTACAGAACCTCACTTTCAAAATTCCCTAAATCATAATCTTTCTGGCATATCATTTGTTTATTATTTACCATCATTATGTTAAGAACTGCTAGTCCTAGAGAGGTAATGTTTCTAAATATATTTATTTTAAAGGATGGCATGAACATTTTCTTTGTATATATGTATGCAAAGAATATATTTATTTTTAGGGTAAGAAAATGTAAGTTATTACTAGGAGATAATTATTTTTTAAATAATCAAAAGATTGGATTCCTATTTAAATATACCATTATTTAGAACATTTAGGTACAAGGTACTGTAATTGTTTTTTAAATAGTTCTGTTGAATATATGAAGGAAATATTATTAATTTTTAAAATAATGTTTATATTTACTGTAAATATGGGCTTCTCCCATTGCTCAGGTGGTAAAGAAGCTGCCTGCAATGCAGGAGACCTGGGTTTGATCTCTGGGTTGGGAAGATCCCCTGGAAAAGGGAAAGGCTACCCACTCCAGTATTCTGGTCTGGAGAATTCCATGGACTGTATAGTCCATGGGGTCTCAGAGTCAGTCACAGCTGTGACTTCCACTTTCTTTCACTTACTATAAATATAGCAGTGTACTTATTTTCAGTGATATGAAATTGCCTAAGTCACCAATTTTACCACATTAAATAAATTTCAGATTTGAAAGTACTGTATGAATATTCAAAAGGTACTGAATATATAAAATGAATTATTTTTAACCTGCAGAAAGTAAAAACTTTTAGTACACTTAATTTTCTTGAAAACCACTGACAGAACGGGCATCTTTGTTTTCCCATCATTGGGTAAGTTTAAAATGTACATACAGTGTGTTGATTTGTTATACTTAACCTATTTCAAAATGGTTACCACTGTTAGCATTAGCCAAACCTCTATCACATCACATAATTATAATTTATGTTTTCTGGTGAAAACATTTAAGATCTACTCTCTCAGCAACTTTCAAACATAATAGTACAGTATTGCTAAGCACCATGTCCCATTAGATTCCCAGAACTTAATTCATCTTATAACTGAAAGTTTGTACTACTTTGACCAACATCTCAATTCCCCCCACCCACCAGTCCCTGATATAACCACCATTCTACTCTCTGTTCCTATGAGTCTGGCTTTTTTAGATTGCACATATTAAGTGGTATCATCCTGTGGTATTTGTCTTTCTTTAGCTTAAGGCCCTCAAGTTCCATCCATGTTGTTGTGAAAGACAGGATATCCTTATTTCTCATGGCTGAATGTGTGTGTGTGCATAAATAAACATACATAGCACAGAATGGGCATCTTCAAAAACTTCTGTCAGTCTGATAAAAAGAGTATCATTGCTCAAGAAATCTGCTGTGGCTCTGTGCTGCAGGCTATGTTAAGTTACCAAGTGCGCTTTGAACAAGTTTTATTCTAACTTTCAGAACCATTCTGTTTAGACCTAGCTAGATAAGTGTAGATAGTAAGAGAAGATAGGTGTTGTTTTTAATAAATATTTCAATATTAATGATTTCCAATTATGTTGCAGGCTTTACTCATCAGTCTTAAGTATGGTTGCTTTATGTGGCAATTGGGAGATGCTGATTCATGTTTTCAGATCCATAGTATGGAAAATAAAATGAGCTTTATAGTACATACAAAACAGGTAAGTACCTAATCAGTTCTTGATTTATATGATAGTAATAAACTCTACTGTATTAGTAACATTATTTCTTTCTTTAAAAATGACAGCCCATTTTACTTCAAGTAAAACCTCTTACATGAAATTAATATTATTTAAGACCAAGGTAAAAAGGCAGGTCTTTCCTAAATAAAGCAAGAAACTTAGCTGAATAATTTATTGCACTCTTATAACAATGAAAAATTCCTTTTCAAATAGAGAACACTCTGTTTAATGCCATGTATGTAATTTACACATTTTTACATGTTTCAAATTTATTGTTGACATATATTTTACTTTGTAGGCTGGCCTTGTGGTAAAACTACTAATAAAGCTAAATGGACAGTTAATGCCCATGGAAAGAAATTCGTGAGAGGAAACCAGCTGCTACTCAAGCCACCACATTTTGTGATGTAGATTTTTTCCGTGAAAGATTTCTTAAACTTACTTTTAACAAGGCATTTAGTCTCTTGTAATATATATGTATACTGTTACATTGTACAGAATCTGTACTCATGTTTGGTGTGTGATATACCAGTTAGTTTTATATACTATCCTTATAAGTTAATTTTTAAGAGAAACACAAAAATGTGTAGATTGATAGTCTGTATAACATGAGATAAAACAGCTTTAAAAAAGTTATTTTTGGTAAATGGTAAAGAATTTAGAGGGGAATATGATGAAATTAAAAATGCAGCTTTGCTATATCTTTATGTGTGTGTCATTTAAAAATATACAGAAAGCCAACATAATTTGAATAAACAAAATACGTTTTCTATTTAAAGCATATATAACACTATTACTTAAAATGTGTTTTTGTAATCTTTGAACATTTTTCAACATGTTTTTAAGATACTTAGTTAAAATAAGCTAGTATATCTCAAAGTATTATAGTTATTAAAACTCCTGTGTCATAATTATCCGAGTACCTCTTAAAAATAAGGATTTCAGGGACTCATTCTAGACAAGTTCATTCACTGTCTTCAAAATAGCAGGGCCTGTGAATTTTTTCTTAAATTTTAGTTTGTTTTCTGTTGATGCAATTCCAGACCCAGAAATGAATTTGTATTACTAAAGTTAAATAATTTATACAAAGTTCCTGGCACACAAACACATACACACATGGACACATAGACTAAGGGACAGTCTCTGATATTAGTTGTTTCATTTATTAAGAATATACTGTATTTTTATGAGTTGGCACAATGGTGTAATATTGCCTTTACATTGTAGGAAGCAGATCACCAGATATCTGGTGGTTTTCTTTAGGGGAGCACTGATGTCATATGAGTAGCTAACTTGATTAATCTGCTATTTAATATTGAAATTAGGCTTTCCAAGTTTTCAAGAAATTAGTCTTTACAATTCCAAGAATTGTTGTATTCAATTCAGAGACAGTTCAGAGATTGAATAGTCATATTTAAAATTAGCCCACACATTGCAGATAATTTTTTCAAATTATCATCTACTTTTCAGATTGACTTCTGCATATGTTTAATGGTGGTCTGCTGAGCTTTATTAAGATTATGTGGTTCAGTAAATTAAATGAGAAACCCTGATTTACCTTTAACTTGATGTTAAGCATTTTTGACTACATAGACAGTGCGCTGTTCAGTTTCATCCATTTCAGTGGCCTCTGCTGCTGCTGCTAAGTCACTTCAGTCGTGTCCGACTCTGTGCGACCCCTGGGACGGCAGCCCACCAGGCTCCCCCGTCCCTGGGATTCTCCAGGCAAGAACACTGGAGTGGGTTGCCATTTCCTTCTCCAATGCGTGAAAGTGAAAAGTGAAAGTGAAGTCGCTCAGTAGTGTCCGACTCCTAGCGACCCCATGGACTGCAGCCCACCAGGCTCCTTTGCCCATGGGATTTTCCAGGCAGGAGTACTGGAGTGGGGTGCCATTGCCTTCTCCGTCAGTGGCTTCAGCTAATACCAAATACTCTGTTGACTCCCAGACCTAAAACTCTAGCCTCAACCTTTGTTCTAAATTCTTGATCTTAATTTCTTGCTATTCCAGCTCCCCGTCAGTGGTTTGCACAAGGAACATCTGTTTCATCGTAGCTGGAAGCAGTTTGTTCCATCTCCTGCCCCATCCTCTCCATATGCTTGTATTGTCTGGTTAATGGCATCAAACTGCATGTGGCTGCTTAGCCTGGAAATTTGGGAGTGTTCTATAGCTTTTCTGCCTTTAATCATCCTATACATTCCTCTTACCAAGTTCTGTCAAATGTCCTGTGATTTTGCACTGCAACCACCATAGTCCTTGCCGTCTGTTCCTGGGCTCACTGTAGCATCTTCCCCTGGCTTCCCAACCCAGAGTCTACATTCTGCCGACCTGTTTCTCCACAGCCCTCTCATAGATCAGTTATTTCATTACCCTCTGAAAACCCTCCTCACTGCACATAAAAGTTAAATTCCAGTTCCTTCGTACTGAATATGCTAACCCGCCTATCCAGATTAATATCTATCCATTTCTCCCACACTCATTATGTGCTTCCAGCCCAGTGTTTCCCAGCCCTGGCTCTGCAGGAATGTCGTATGGGGAGTTTTACTACTTTATGACTCAATAAGTTTGCTACTGCTGCTGCTAAGTCACTTCAGTCGTGTCCGACTCTGTGTGACCCCATAGACAGCAGCCCACCAGGCTCCCCCATCCCTGGGATTCTCCAGGCAAGAATACTGGAGTGGGTTGCCATTTCCTTCTCCAATGCATGAAAGAGAAAAGTGAAAGTGAAGTCGCTCAGTCTGTCCGACTGTTAGCAACCCCATGGACTGCAGCCCACCAGGCTACTCCATCCATTGGATTTTCCAGGCAAGAGTACTGGAGTGGGGTGCCATTGCCTTCCCCCCAATAAGTTTAGGTAGGGTGTATTAAAGTATCCCAGGTGATTTTTATACATAACTTAGGGTTTAGAATTGCTGTTCTAACTAACTCTAGGAGATAGCCGAATGCTTCTTCTTTCATAGAGGGAGATGAGGATACATCTCTGCTGCATCAAATAACTCCCTCCTCTACTTAATCCCACGTACCCTCCTGGAGTTGTACAGTATGGCAGCTCTGGGAAAAGGGAAGAGGAAATTATTAGAGTAGCATGGCTATTAAAAGCTTAAAAATATACAGCATTAAGTCAATTTCAAAATTAGTAGGGATAAAATGCATTATTGTCAGACCATAACAAACCAGAAATAAACAATAAAGGGGAAATGAAGACAGCTTTTAATGAGTGCCTAGAAATATATGAGCACTGAGGGTGAAAGATACTATTTTCCTTTCCATCATTCTTTCAATAAATTTGATTACCTCTTATGTGCCAGGGAGTCATTGATAAGAAAAAGTCTCTGCCTTCAGGGATTGAAGTTTAATGAGAGAGACAAAGTACTCATATAAACTATAATATAAAAGTTAAAATTACTATTTAAGCAAAATGAGGGAAACTTGATAATAGCTCAGAAGAGGATTCCTCGAGCCAGTGCTGCTTGAGCTGGTATCCAAGGAATAAGCAGGAGTGAATGGTGTGAAGACAGCTGAGGGGAGAGGAGATGAGGTGAGATGTTTTGACCTCAAGGATGGTCTTGGAGAACTGATGAGAGGAATTACAATTTTCTCATTTTTAGCTAAGAAGTGAATTCAAACCATTGTTTATCCAAATCGTAGCAAATGAATTTCCATTATAGAAATAAAACCAGAGTAGGTAACACTGTGTATGATGACTGCATTAAAAAGAAGAAAATGTACTGAAGAACCAGATCTTATAAGATTAAAAATTGCCAAAATTGACTCTAGAAAGACTTGATGGAAATATTTAACCAAGTAAAACTACCCATAGTTCTTGACCAAATTTAATAAAGGATTACATAAATAAAACCTAGATTTTAATTTGATCCTGAGGAACTCAATAGCAAAAACTAATTAGAAGAATTTGCTATATGGAAAAAAGCTGATTTATTCATCAATTTCTTACTTTATAACAGAAAAAAACACTTCCAGTGAAATTATTTCTGTAAGATGAAAATGAGAAGAATTTAAATTGTTTTTGCTGTACTGTGTGTATAGAAACTGAAAAATTAAGTTGGTGTGAGTACATGCAAAAAATAGTGCCTCAACAAAAATTCATCTGTGATGGTATGATTCCTCTTTAATATTGTATTCATAAAGCCAGAATGCCTCTATGATCATACTTGATATTTGAAGAGGCAGGGGTAAGCAGACTGGAAAGGACCTAAAGCAAAAGAGGGGTAAGCCCTGGAAGTTCTTAGAAATAAGAGTGCTTGAGGCAAAGAAATGTATTTTGGACATGTTAGGGTGTAGGTGAGAAAAGCAATACATTCAGACAATTTCTATGACAGGAGGAAGTACTGGTTGTTCAGAATCCACTGGAAGGGCACCAAAGATATGCAGAAAATTAGGCACCTACTTCTCTATTAGTTAAATAATGCAAATAGCTAATACTTTAAAATGGTGTTTACTATAAGCCCAGCATTATTCAGAGCACTTTTTGATATATTAATTCATTTAATCTTGATAACAATCACTGAAGCAGTTACTATTATTCCCATCTAAAAGATGGAAAGACAGTTAAATAGCTTGTGAAAGAACATATCTAATTAGCCGTGGAGCTCAGATTCATATCAAGACAGTCTGGTTCCAAATACAAATGAATTAGAAACATACATGATTGTAATAAAAACAGTACTTGTTTTTTTTTAAAAAGCTTAAGAGTCAAATTTCCTAACAGTAATGTAAATGTTTTCATTTTCTCATACTGTGTAACCTGAGTACAACCACATATTTAGAGGTTATGTGGTTTCATATTTCACTTCAAAGTGAGAGTTGCTCAGTTGTGTCTGGCTCTTTGCAACCCCATGGACTATACAGTCCATGGAGTTCTCCAGGCCAGAATACTGGAGTGGGTAGCCGTTCCCTTCTCCAGAGGATCTTCCTGACCCAGGAATCCACCTGCAACGTGGGAGACCTGGGTCTGATCCTTGGGTTCCATGGGTCACTCAAAGACAATGCTTAAGACAGGGAAGGGAGGAGAAGGGTTTGAAGAAATGTGTTGAAAATCCTGGTGCCTAAGGGACATGTAGGTGGAGATGCCCCTGGCCTGAAGCAGGAGTGGCAATTGAAACTACAGGAACAGATTTAAAGCCACCCAGGAAGAGGAGAATGAGAATTAAGCCAAAGAATGCCATTTGAGAAATGCACAAAGGTAGAGCAACCCACAAAGCATCTTGTTAAGTTCATGGTTATCAGTATGGAAAAGAAACATCTTGGCACCATCCTGCCCATAAATTTCATTTAGGCAAAAATTAAGAATTAAAATAATTTTTAGGGAATTTTTTTCTTACATTCATTTTGGGGGGGGTTGCTCTGCTGACCTTCCGTGTGGTAGGCGGGCTTCTCAGTGAGCTAGCTTCTCACTGGGGAGCATGGGCTCCAGGTGTGGCTTCAGCAGTTGTCGCCTAGACGCTTAGCTGCTCTGTGGCACATGGGATCTTCCCGGAGCAGGGATCAAACCCATGTCCGCTGCCCTGGCAAGCAGGTTCTTAACCACTGGGCCCCCAGGGAAGTCCAAGGACGACCCTTTTAAGGTTTATTTTCCTTCCTTTTCTAAAAGCTCTTTGATCTGGTTCTTCAATTACATCCTCATATCTACAAATGTTTCCGGTTTTCTGATAATACTGTTATATTGGTTATATCAGGCTAGGACTAAATTAGTCATGTAACTCTTGAAAGGCGGTCACACTCACCTCAGGACCTTTCTCAAAACGCAGCCACCTCTCCTGCCCACTTCATTCCCCAGTAGGCTTCTTGGAAACTTCAAAGGCAGCCCCGCCTTCAAATCAATTCCTCTAGGTCTAGGGGACCCCTTTAAACACTGGTGCAGTCGCCACCTCCGGAGTTGAGCATACTCCCTTATCCAGAGCTCCAGTCGCTCACCTTCAGCCTGGTTCATGGTCTGGGAGCTCGTCCGCCATGAAGAATGGCCTGGAAGGAACCGAAACACAAGAGGGTGGGCTCCGCGATGCGGTTTGGTCAAGTCATACGAGATGGTTTGGTGACAAGCTGCGTCCTCCGTGGTACTAAATGCCGTTGTCCCCACGCCGCCGCTCCCGCGTGTCACCTGCCATCTACCGCGCAGGCACGGACGCCAGGCTGGGAGGCAGCACCTCAGAGCACGACTCCGCCAGGGAGAACCGGAGTGGATCAGCCTGTGGTAACCTCTGAGGGTCAAGCCCTACCCAGTGACTTTCCACGCCGGCTGCTCCTTAGAATCAGCACTCAGTCAGACCCACTGAGTCAGAACCCGTCTCCCTGGGAAAGGCCGGTGCTCACGCCGAGGGCCCAGGCGCGCGCTCTCGGCTCCGCGCGGCGGCCGGCGCGCGGCCCTCCGGGGGTTCTCGTGTGACCCGGGGCCAGCTCACAAACGCGCGGGCGCGGCGGAGCCCAGGCGCCCGGCACTGTCGCCGCGGGCCAGGCTTGCGTACGAGCCGAGCAGCAGGCGCATCCGCCGCCGGACTCGGCATGCGACTCTCCCACCACTCGCCAGGGGAAGACTCCAGGTGACGCGAAGCTCTCTGACTTCACCTCAGCGACCCTCTACGCCAAATCCAGGTTATCTCCCTCTCCGTTTCCCAACACCTGCAGCTCTGCGTGTCCTCCCTTGGTTCCATGTCCCTGGGATACCCACCGGGAGCACGTGTGCCTCCTGTCGCACGTCGCTTTTTTCACAGTCTAGGAAGTAATTTGTCCAAGCTGCACTGTAACAAATTACATTGGGTCGCTGTTCAGCTAATTAATATTTAGGATAACAGAAGTTGGGATCTATTTTTGCCTATCAAATTGGCAATATTTAAGATGAAACTCTCAGTGCCTGTGATAATGAGAGGAGACTATATCCTATAGCTTTTTAGAGTGCTATTTAGTTGTGTGTGTCTGTCTTAAAAATATTCACATAGGAATGGTCGAATAATTGATGGCATATCATTCAGTGGGATATTTTTCAGGCATGAAAGATAAACTTTCAAATATTTGGTGGCAAATCATGGTATGTTAACTATGATTTATATTCTGTGATAATGTAAATGTTTCATATCCGTACTGTTCAGTAAGGGAGTCAGCACTTAAGGGTAGTCAGTCAGTCAATTAGTGGCTTCTCAGCACTTGAAATGTGGCCAGTATGACTGAAGAGTGAAATGTTAATTTAATTAAACCTAAACTGAAATAGCCACATGTGGTTACTAGCTACCACACTAGATGATGATGCATGGTCTCATTTTATTTTTTCAAAAAGGTATGATATTCATCATTGTTATCTCTAAGAAAAGGACATCATAGTTGCTTCTCCAGCATCTAATCTTCCTTTGGGTTGCTCTAACTCCCTGATATGTGTATATATGTGTGTGTGTATGAATATAGTCACACACACACATCTCACTTCTGAGTCAGTTTCTCCCCCAATACCAGTCCACACTGGGTGCAGTATTCATGGTCAATCTGTAGGTACCTTCACATGGAGACCAGAGCCAGCAACCCTTGTCCAATTCTGTATCTTTTAAAAACAACCCTTTTGTTACACACAACAGTGTAAATGTACATAATGCTACCAATTGTACACTTTAAAATGATTAAGCTGATAAATTTTATGTATATTTTACCACAGTGAAAACAAAAAACTAACCGTTTTTCAGAGAAACAGCCAGAAACCTGAGGATACAACTACCATAAACCATGATGACCCATCAGTATCACGACCCCAGGTCTGCCGTGCTTACTAAAGCACAAAAGCTAAAGCTCTCGAGGAAGCTATCCCCACAAGCCAACTGCGCAATCTGGGCTGCTATAAAATACCAAGGTCAAAACTCTAAAGCTATAGAACATGAACCCTCACCATCCCATAGTCTCAGTTTCTCTAGTTGCATTCATTTTTCAAGGTCCAGCCAGTGCACCAGATGTTGCAGATTGTGGCAAAGAATGACACCCTTTTTCCCCCTCCCAAGTTCTTTATCATTAACTATAACCAAGCAGAAAAGAGTCAAAGTGACACAACTATTACTGGTAAAGCAGTTTAGGGATAGTGGTTTTGGTGTGCAGCTAAGTGAACTTGTAATAACTCACCAATGAATTCAACATCATTACTTTGTCATCACACAGACGGACAACCTTGGCTCCCCCAGCAGTTATGCAGCACTCTTATTCTATGGAAGACAACCGAGAGTGTGCATGCTAAGTTGCTTCAGTCGTGTCTGATTCTTTGTGACCATATGGTCTACGGCTCACCCAGCTCCCAACAGGAGCTGAGCTCATCTGTCATCCAACTCTCGTCTTGTCTATAGAGGAGGTATAGTGGAGGAGACTCAAGGCCAAGGGCATTGCATAAGTTAAGTTTCTTCCACATGGAAACCTGAGGTCAGGAGAAAGCAATTACTCCCCCACATGTCTCAAGATGAAAAAAAAAAAAATCTGGACAAACCAATAACCATTAAATCAAATGCATGAGCAATGAAGAAGCAAATTTTACAGAACCTTTAGGTAATAGATTATTCCTATAATATTCAAAATGCTCTAAGCAGCAGATAATTCGTATGCTACCCAGTTTGTTTTAGGAGCATGGTATAACCTTGACAGTAAAATTGGACAAGAACAGTACAAAAAAGGGAAACTGTTAGCAAAATTACTCTTAAAAGCATAAAAATTCTGAGTAAATGTTATATTTAATTCAGAAAAAGTAGTCTATCATGACCAAGTTTGATTTATCCAAGAAATGCCACATGTTCAATAAAGAAAATCTATTAATATACCACATTAGCAGATTAAAGTAATAAGATAGATAGCAGCTGTCATTTCTCCACATGGTGCTGAAGGGCTTAACAAATGTATTAAGACCATAAGAATAAGCAAAAGTCAGAAAAGTGGAAAAGAAGAAACAAAAATTGCCAATATTTATGATATTGTCCCTATAGAATATCCAGGAGAATGTGTAAAGTTATTAGAACTAATAAGAGAGCCCAATCAAATTGCTGGATACAAAATCAACATACAAAAATTAGTAGTGTTCCTATATACCAATACTTTTAAAACTGAAAGAAGAAACATAGGAAACATATCATTCCCAATAGAAATAGAGCTATATAACATTATTAACTAGGAAGACTTACTGACATAAATACATCATTTTCTCCCAAGTTAATTTATAAATTTAATTCAATACTTATTGAAGTACAAGCAAGAGATTTTATGGAACTTGATATACTTATCTTGAAATTGATCTGGCAATGTAAACAGCTTGTGGGATCTTAGTTCTCCAACCAGGGATTGAACCCAGGCCTTCAGCAGTGAGAGTGAGGTCCTAACCACTGGACTGCCAAGGAATTCCTTGCAGTTTACTCACAATTCTGGGTTAGCCATTCAGGGTTGGGTCAGCTGAACAATTCCTCTGATAGCCCTGGCAAGGTTCCCCCATGAATTTGTGGTCAGGTGGGTCACTCTGCCTTGGAGTGTTGGTTGGTTAAAAGCTGGAGTGACAAGTCAAATGTCTCTCATCATCCAATAGGCGAGCCCAGTGTTGAGAAGCCAGTTCATAAGTTCCAATATCTGTCAAAACTCTGCTTGTGTCATGTTTGCTAATACGCCATTATCCAAAAATAAGTCACATGGCCAACCTGAGATTCAAGAGGTGGGGAAACAGATTCTACTACTTGGTGGACATACGGAGTTAGGAAACATTTATGACCCTTTTGAAATTTCTGATTCTGCTTTCTGCCCTGGGGGCTGAACTATATGGACATCGTCAAGTGTTTCTCATGCTCTTTGGCTTCCCCTGGGCTCAGCCAGCGGGAACAGCAGCACAAGATAAGTGGAGAGTGAGACTGAGGATTTATTCCCTTGGTCCTCTTGCTGCAGGCTGACTGGTTACCCCAGTCAAAGGCCCAGCTCCAATCAGGTGGTTTTTCTCCTACAATGTGACAAAACACATTGTAGAAATAGAAAATTATAGACCCAGTTACTTGGGCTCAGCCATAATTGAAGTTATAATTAAAGCCTTAAGCCATACATTTTGAGAAACTTTGAGTAGAAATCATTTGGACAAGGACTATGTTAATAACCTTTAATGCTCAAGTGTTTTGTTAAGTGAGCAGATAGGTGACTCAGACGGTAAAGAATCTGCCTGCAATGTAGGAGACCTGGGTTTGATCCCAGGGTCAGGAAGATAAATAAAAGATAAATAAGGATATTATATAATGATAAGTGGATCAGTACAACAAGAGGATATTATATTCATTGACATAACATATATGCAATCAATATAGGAGCACATAAATATATAAAACAAATACAGACATAAAAGGAGAAAACAATAGCACTCCACCAATGGACAGATCATCTGGACAAAAAAGTCAAGAAGGCAACAGCGGTCCTAAATGATACAACAGACCAGGTGGACTTAATTAATATCCATAGGACACTATATACAAAAAAAAAAAAAAGTA
>SJYX01015882.1:105147-115723 GCA_006410675.1 Oreotragus oreotragus
CCCAAACCCATGTCCATAAAGTCGGTGATGCCATCCAATCATCTCATCCTCTGTTATCCCCTTCTCCTCCTGCCCTCAATCTTTCCCAGCATCAGGGTCTTTTCAAATGTCAGCTGTTCACATCAAGTGGACAAAGTATTGGAGTTTCAGCTTCAGCATCAGTCCTTCCAATGAACACCCAAGACTGATCTCCTTTAGGATGGACCAGGTGAATCTCCTTGCAGGCCAAGGGACTCTCAAGAGTCTTCTCCAGCACCACAGTTCAAAAGCATCCATTCTTCTGCGCTCAGCTTTCTTTACAGTCCAACTCTCACATCCATACATGACCACTGGAAAAACCATAGCCTTGACTAGATGGACCTTTGTTGGCAAAGTAATGTCTCTGCTTTTGAATATGCTATCTAGGTTGGTCATAACTTTCCTGCCAAGGAGTAAGCGTCTTTTAATTTCATGGCTGCAGTCGCCATCTGCAGTGATTTTAGAGCCCAGAAAAATAAACTCTGACACTGTTTCCACTGTTTCCCCATTTATTTGCCATGAAGTGATGGGACCAGATGCCATGATCTTAGTTTTCTCAATGTTGAGCTTTAAGCCAACTTCTTCAGTTTCCTCTTTCACTTTCATCAAAAGGCTCTTTAGTTCTTCTTCACTTTCTGCCATAAGGGTGGTGTCATCTACATATCTGAAGTTATTGACATTAGCTTGTGCTTCTTCCAGCCCAGCGTTTTTCATGATGTACTCTGCATATAAGTTAAATAAGCAGGGTGGCAATATATAGCCTTGACGTACTCCTTTTCCTATTTGGAACCAGTCTGTTGTTCCATGTCTAGTTCTAACTGTGGCTTCCTGACCTGCATACAGGTTTCTCAAGAGGCAGGTCAGGTAGTCTGGTATTCCCATCTCTTGAAGAATTTTCTACAGTTTATTGTGATCCACACAGTCAAAGGCTTTGGCATAGTCAACAAAGCATAAATATAAGTTTTTCTGGAATTCTCTTGCTTTTTCGATGATCCAGCAGATGTTGGCAATTTGATCTCTGGTTCCTCTGCCTTTTCTAAAACCAGCTTGAACATCTGGAAGTTCAGGGTTCACGTATTGCTAAAGCCTGGCTTGGAGAATTTTGTGCATTACTTTACTAGCGTGTGAGATGAGTGCAATTGTGCAGTGCTTTGAGCATTCTTTGGCATTGCCTTTCTTTGGGATTGGAATGAAAATGGACCTTTTCCAGTCCTGTGGCCACTGGTGAGTTTTCCAAATTTGCTGGCATATTGAGTGCACCACTTTCACAGCATCATCTTCCAGGCTTTGAAATAGCTCACTGGAATTCCATCACCTCCACTAGCTTTGTTCATAGTGATGCTTCCTAAAGCCCACTTGACTTCACATTCCAGGATGTCTGGCTCTAGGTGAGTATGAGTGATCACACCATGGTGATTATCTGGGTTGTGAAGATCTTTTTTGTATAGTTGTTCGGTGTAATCTTGCCACCTCTTCTTAGTATCTTCTGCTTCTGTTAGGTCCATACCATTTCTGTCCTTTATTGAGCCCATCTTTGCATGAAATGTTCCCTTGGTATCTGTAATTTTCTTGAAGAGATCTCTAGTCTTTCCCATTCTATTGTTTTCCTCTATTAGTTTGCACTGATCATTGAGGAAGGATTCTTTATCTCTCCTTGCTATTCTTTGGAACTCTGCACTCAAATGGGTATATGTTTTGTTTTCTCCTTTGTTTTTTGCTTCTCTTTTTTTCTCAGCTATTTGTAAGGTCTCCTCAGAGAGCCATTTTGCTTTTTTGCATTTCTTTTTCTTGGGGGTGGTCTTGATCCCTGTCTCTGGTATAATGTCACAAACTTCCATCCATAGTTCATCAGGCATTCTTTCCATCAGATCTAGTCCCTTACATCTATTTCTCACTTCCACTGTATAAATGTAAGGGATTTGATTTAGGTCATACCTGAATGGTCTAGTGGTTTCCCCTACTTTCTTCAAATTAAGTCCGAATTTAGCAATAAGAAGTTAATGATCTGAGCCGCAGTCAACTTCTGGTCTTGTTTTTGCTGTGTATAGAGCTTCTCCATCTTTGGCTGCAAAGAATATTATCAATCTGATTTCAGTGTTGACCATCTGGTGATGTCCATGTGTAGAGTCTTGTGTTGTTGGAAGAGGGTTCTTGCTATGACCAGAGCATTCTCTTGGCAGAACTCTATTAGCCTTTGCCCTGCTTCATTCTGTACTCTAAGGCCAAAGTTGCCTGTTACTCCAGTTGTTTCTTGACTTCCTACTTTTGCATTCCAATCACGTATAAAGAAAAGCACATCTTTTTTGGGGTGTTAGTTCTAGAAGGTCTTGTAGGTCTTCATAGAACCATTCAACTTCAGCTTCTTCAGCATAGACTTTTACTGGTCAGGGTATAGACTTGTATTACTGTGATAGTGAATGGTTTACCAAGACGAAAAGAGAGGGAATCCAAATTCAACAAAATAAGAAATAAAGAGAAATAACAACTGATACCACTGAAATACAAAAAAAATAATAATAATAATATTAAGAATAGTTATATGTTAGGAAACCTAGACGAAATGGACCCATTTCTAGAAACACATAGCTTGCCAAAACTGGGTCAAAAAGAAACGGATAATTTGAACACACCAATCACTAGAAGTAAAACATAATCCATAATAAAATTCTGTGCAAGCAAAAGTCAGGAATGAACAGCTTCACTTAGGAATTCTACCAAACATACAAAGATCTTACACTGATCCTTCACAAATTATTCCAGAAAAACTGAAAAGGAGGGAAAGTCACTCCATGAAGTCACTATTACCCTTATGTCAAAACCAGACAAAGACACAACAAAAAAGAAAATTACAGGTCCATATATTTGATGACTATAGATGCAAAAATTAGCAACAAATATTAGGAAACTGAATCCAACGCTACATAAAAAGGATCATACACCATGACCAAATTAGATTCATTCCAGCGTCACAAGGGTAATTCAACATATGTAAATCAATCAGCTCATACACCACCATCAACAGAAGAGAAGACAAAACCACATGATCATCTCAACAAAGGCAGAAAAAGCATTTGACAAAATTCAGTATCCATTCATGATAAAAACTCTTACCAAAGTGGGCAGAGAGGAACATATCTCAAACAATAAAAGCCATTTGTAAAAAACCCACAGTCAACATAATATGCAATGGTGAAAAGCTGAACGCCTTTCTACTAAATTCAGAGACTAGACAGGATACCCACTCTCACCACTTCTATTCATTATAGTATTAGAAGTCCCAGCCACAGCAATCAGGCATGAAAAAGAAATAAAAGGCATACAAATTGTAAATGAAAAGGTTAAACTGTCACTATTTCCAGGGGTCATGATAATCTATATACAGAACCCTAAAATATCTATACAAAAATTATTAGAACTAATCCATGAATTCAGCAAGGTAGCAGAATATAAGATTAATATATATAAATCTGTTGCATTTCTTTACACTAACAAGGAAATGCCAGAAAGAGAAAGTTTTTTAAAAATCCTGTCTAAAAGTAACTTAAGAAATACCTAAGAATAAACTTAACCAAGAATGGAAAAGATTTATACAATGCAAACTATAAAACATTAATAAGGAAATTGAAGGTGAGTCAAATAAATCAAGAGATACCCTATGCTCTTGGACTGGAAGAATTAATACTGTTAAAATGGCCATACAATGCAATCTACAGAATTAATGCAATCCCTATATGCATGACATTTTCCACCAACTATAATAAATAATCCTAAATTTTATATGGAGCCACAGAAGACCTAGATGTGCCAAAGCAATCCTGAGGAAAAAGAACAAAGTTGGAAGCATAACCCTTCAAGACTTCAGACTATACTACAAATATACAGTAATCAAAACAGCACAGCACTGACACAAAAACAGACATATGGATCAATGGAACAGACTAAAGAGCCCAGGAACAAACTCACACACCTATAGTCCATTAATCTACTACAAAGGAGATAAGAATATATAAAGAATAAAAGACTCTTAACAAGTGGTGTTAGGAAAACTGGACAACTACAAGTAAATCAATGAAAGTAGGACACTCTCTCACACCACATACAAAAATAAACACAATGGCTTAAGGAACTAAATATAAGACATGCTTCCATAAAATTCCTAGAACAAAATATGGACAAGACATCCTGACATAAATCATAGTAATATTTTCCTAGATCAGTCTCCCAAGGCAAAAGAAATAAAAGCAAAAATAAACAAATAGGACCTAATCAAACTTAGAGCTTTTGCAAAGCATTTAAGAAACCACCAATGAAATGAAAAGGAAATATATGGAATGGGAGAAAATATTTTTGAATAATGCTACAAAGGATTAATATCCAAAATATACACACAGCTCATATAACTCAACATTGAAGAAAACAACCAAACCAAAAAAAAACCAGAAAGCCTAAATAGACATTTATTCAGAGAAGACATACAGATGCATAAAAAATGCTCAACATCTCTAACTATTAGAGAAATGCAAGTCAAAACCACAATGAGGTAGCACTTCACATTAGTCAAAATGGCCATCGTCTACAAATAATAAATGCTGGAGGGGATGTGGAGGAAAGGAAACCCTATACACGGTTGGTGGGAAGGTAAATTGGTGCAGCCACTATGGAAAACAGTATGGAGGTGTCTTAAAAAGATAGCTACCACATAATCCAACAATTCCATTCCTGGGTATATATCTGGAAAAGATGAAAACCCTAATTAAAAAGATACACACACTCCAATGTTCATGGAAGCACTATTTACAATAGCCAAGACATGGAACTCATCAACAGATGACTCCCTTAAGATGCGATATGTGTGTCTGTGATGGAATAATAGTCATAAAAAAGAATGAAATATCACCAGCTGCAGAAACATGATGGACCAAGAGAATAGTATTCTTAGAGAAGCAAGTCAGATAAAGACAAGTATTATATGGTATCTACATGTGGAATCTAAAAAAATATACAAACAAATATATATACAAAACAGAAATAGACTCACAGGCATCAAAAAACAAACTTATGGTTACCAAAGGGGAAAGGTGGCAGAGGGAGATAAATTAGAGGAGTATGGGACTAACAGATATAAAGTACTATACATAAAATAGATAAGCAACATGGATTTACTGCATCACACAGGGAACTATATTCAATATCTTGTAATAACCTATAGTGGAAATAATCTGAAAAAATATTACTGAATCACTTTGCTGTACACCTGAAACTAACACAATACTAGAAATCAACCATATTTCAATTAATAATAATTTGCTAATATAGAGAATTGTGTAGACAAGTATTGGAGTACTGAAAAGGTAAAAGTGAGATGGTAACAACAGAGACAATAAATATAAGAAGTAGTTACCACCCCTGGGGATGCTGATTGGGTTGTTAAAACCCATAAACTTGAAAGAGAGACCTACAGAGGTTAAATGCAAACCTCTTGAGGAGGTTGGTCCCTAGCTGTGGAGGTTCCTCAAGAGTTACACAAAAGACTTAAAGTCAGGCATTAATCCTTGAAAAGGTTGTTTTACCTTTAGTTTACTTTTATTGAAAGCATCCTACCTTCCTTAAGACATTTTACTTTCACCTGTTGGAGAATTGTCATATGCAAAAATTTGTTGGGACAAGATACTTCAGTACCAGATGTAAATCTGCCATATGTAAACAAACCCACAATGAGAGTGACAGTCTCTACATGTGGCATGAGGGAGTCTCTGGTTATACCCTGTCTTCCAAAAACTTGAGTTCTTTCATTCCCTTATGTATCCTTTCTCATTTTGATATTTTTATTCCTTTCTGTAATCTTAATGTGAATTTAAGAGTATCATGTGATAAATGCATCCAATCAATAAACTGTCTTTAGCCAGTAATTATATATGTTATTAATTATAAATGTTTTTAATGATTATGAAATTATTCATTACAGAATAAAATTATTGTATTAAAATTCTTTTGTAACTTTAACATCTTTATTATATCTCTTAAATCAACATTTGTTTTGTAGGTTCAAAGGAAAAAATTAAACGTGAAAATTATAACTGAGTTACAATCTTGTATTGGTATAAAATATACCCACAAATAAGATGTCTGAAAAGAAGCGTACTTCAGAAGAGCTAGAGGATATGACTAGTCGATTTAGAAAAGAATCTAGATCACAGTCAGTGAAGGAATCTGGACTTACTAAAGAAACATCAAACTTGTTAAAGGAAGATTCTGATGAGACATCTTCCAACCAAATTTATGAAACGCGTCCTAGAAAGAACACATTTGCTATACATGACGATACATCGACATCCTCCTCTGGAAGTAAGTCTAAGAAAAATGAAGAACAAAGGAAAACTCTCCAATTTTCTGAAACAACTACTACATATGACAGCTTGCAGTCAAAAACTGGAATTTCACAAAGTTCATCATTATCAGAAACCGAGATGAGGGTTGAATACCAGGCTTTTGTTGACTCCCTATCTCATGAAACATTAGGAAAAATTAGTCCACAACTCTCTGAAGAAAATCAGGAAGGATCTGGCTTACCATCAGATAACTTTACAATTAACCTCAAAGCCAAGGGTTTACAAGAATTCCCTAAGGACATTTTAAAAGTCCAATATGTAAAATATCTGTATTTAGATGAGAATGAAATAAAAAGTTTTAAAGGGGCAGACTCAAGGGATATGCTAGGACTTGAAATTCTATCCATACAAAAAAAGGGGCTATCAACACTTCCATCTGAAATTCAGTTACTTCATAATTTAAAACTATTAAATGTCAGTTACAATCAAATATCCCATATACCTAAAGAAATATCACAGCTTGGGAATATCAGGGAACTATTTTTAAATAACAATTGCATTGAGGAATTTCCTTCTGGCTTGGAAAGTCTTAAAAACTTGGAAATTTTAAATTTGGCTAAAAATAAGTTAAGACATATACCAGATGCCCTGTCTAGTTTGAAAAACTTGAGGGCTCTTAATCTGGAATATAATCAGTTAACAATATTTCCTAAAGCTTTGTGCTTCCTTCCCAAGTTAATTTCACTAAATCTTACTGGAAACCTGATAAACAGTTTGCCAAAAGAAATTAAGGAGCTTAAAAATTTAGAAAAGCTTATACTGGATCACAATAAACTTACCTTTTTGGCTGTGGAAATTTTTTTATTGCTCAAAATGAAAGAACTCCAACTGACAGACAATAAATTGGAAGTTATTTCAAACAAAATTGAGAATTTTAAGGAACTTAGGATTCTAATACTCGATAAAAATTTATTGAAAGACATGCCAGAGAACATTTCCCACTGTGCAGTGTTGGAATGCCTTAGTCTTAGTGATAATAAATTAACAGAACTTCCTAAGAACATCTATAAGCTTAAAAATTTAAGAAAACTCCATATAAACAGAAATTATCTAGTGAAAATACCTGAATATATTTCACATCTTAATAATATGTTCAGCCTAGAATTTTCAGGAAATTTTATCACAGATTTTCCCATTGAAATAAAAAACTGCAAAAACATAGCTAAAGTTAAATTGAGTTATAATAAAATAATGTATTTTCCACTAGGTTTGTGTGCTTTAGATTCTCTTTATTATTTGAGTTTCAATGGAAATTATATTACAGAAATACCTGTAGACATATCTTTCAATAAACAACTGCTTCGTTTAGAATTTAATGAAAACAAACTCCTTATATTTTCTGAGCACTTATGTTCTCTTATTAATCTTGAATACCTGGATCTTGGTAAAAACAAAATAAGGAAAATTCCTCCATCTATTGCCAACATGGTATCACTCCATGTTCTTATTTTATGCTATAATAAGTTGGAAACTTTCCCCACAGAAGTGTGTACTTTAGACAATTTGCGAGTACTTGATCTTTCAGAAAACCAAATACAGACTATACCTTCAGAGATCCGTAACTTAAAAGGAATCCAGAAATTCAACATCTCAAACAATCAATTTATATGTTTTCCTATTGAACTTTGCCACCTTCAATCACTGGAAGAATTGAATATAAGCCAGATAAATGGGAAAAAGGTAAGAGACAGATAGCTTGGGCTTTGTGGGGAAGGGAGGGCTGAGGGGATCAGAATCTAAGCTGCAGTGTGTGTGTGTTTAATTTAGCTGGAATATTTTATTTTTTAACCTCAAACATGGCTTACAAATAAACTTTTCAACACAAGAGTTTAACAGGAAAACATTTCATTAAAATGAAATACCAAGTAATTAAAGGTAACAAATTATAGATTTATTTTCACTTAATTTACAGATGTAACATAAACACATTATTGAAAATTTGGAAAATTGTCAAAAAAGAAGTAAAAATAAATTCCAGAAGCATACCATCACAATATAACTGCTAAGTCACTTCAGTTGTGTCCGACTCTGTGTGACCCCATAGACGGCAGCCCACTAGGCTCCCCCATCCCTGGGATTCTCCAGGCAAGAATACTGGAGTGGGTTGCCATTTACTTCTCCAATGCATGAAAGAGAAAAGTGAAAGTGAAGTCGCTCAGTCTGTCCAACTGTTAGCGACCCCATGGACTGCAGCCCACCAGGCTACTTCGTCCATTGGATTTTCCAGGCAAGAGTGCTGGGGTGGGGTGCCATTGCCTTCCCCTCACAATATAACTACTGGACATATATTGATACAACTTACTTTTACACTTGCTTTTTCTTATTTATATGATTTTATAAGCAATTGTGGAAATACTGTATACTCAATTTTAAAGTCTTCTATTTTCACTAAACGTATAAGAATTTACCCATAACATAGTCTTCCCAATAATTATTATAACCAATGCATGATATGTGTAAATAATCCTCTGTTGTTACGCATTCTGTGATGTTTTAATTTTTCACCATCATAAATAATGCTATGATAAACTTCTTCATAAATGTAGCCTTTTCATATTTTACTATTTCCCTATGGAATTTCCCCTAAAGAACTGCGAGATCAGTGGGTATAGATGTTCTTACAGCATTTCAGCTTACTCAACACTGACTGAATTTTATGGAAATATTTTTTAAAAATCAAAGAATTTGATTTATATATTAAGATCTGATTTATATATTAAGATCTCAGTAAACAAGTGAAAAGGACACAGCTATTACCTAGCTATCTTTGACTGCCACAGTCAAATTAATTTGACAGAGGCTGGGACTATTATCTGGAGAAGGGACAGGCTACCCACTCCAGTATTCTTGGGCTTCCCTTGTGGCTCAGCTGGTAAAGAATTCGCCTGCAATGGGGGAGACCTGGGTTTGATCCCTGGGTTGGGAAGATCCCCTGGAGAAGGTAAAGGCTACCCACTCCAGTATTCTGGCCTGGAGAATTCCATGGACTGTATAGTCCATGAGGTCACAAAGAGTCAGACACAACTGAGCGACTTTCACAAGTCACACAAGTCACAAGGGACTATTATGGACAGCAAGATTTCCTAGTATGTGTTATGTGTCCAACTCTTTGCAACCTGATGTACTAGAGCCCACCAGGCTCCTCCGTCCATGGAATTCTTGCTCCTCTGTTCAGGCAAGAATACTGGAGTCGATTGCCAGTTCCTCCTCCAGGCCTCAAACCCGGGTCTCCCGGGAGATTTCAGGCAAATTCTTTACCATCTGAGCCACAAGTGAAGCCCAAGATTTTCCAGAGTCTGTTACTGAAAAATACTAGGCCCATGAGCTTTGAGAAGCACTGGGCTCTTAGAGAATCACAATGGATTCAGCATATTAAAAGCTCTCAAGTGTCCTGCACAAAGAGATTGGTTTGTCTCCATTTAACCTACATTTCCCAAAGTTGTTTGACTTTTTAAACCTATCAGCTATATATACTGGAGAAGGAAATGGCAACTCACTCCAGTGTTCTTGCCTGGAGAACCCCAGGGACGGGGGAGCCTGGTGGGCTGCCGTCTATAGGGTCACATAGAGTCGGACACAACTGAAGCGACTTAGCAGCAGCAGCTATATATACATTTTCCAGAAAGACTATTCCAGAAAATACTTGCTTAAGTTTGTACAGTTCTACTGTGTATTCTTGCCACCTCTTCTTAATATCTTCTGCTTCTGTGAGGTCCCTACCATTTCTGTCCTTTATCGAGCCCATCTTTCCATGAAATGTTCCCTTGGTATCTCTAATTTTCTTGAAGAGATTTCTAGTCTTCCCCATTCAGTTGTTTTCCTCTATTTCTTTGCATGATTGCTGAAAAAGGCTTTCTTATCTCTTCTTGCTATTCTTTGGAACTCTGCATTCAGATGCTTACATCTTTCCTTCTCTACTTTGCTTTTCGCTTCTCTTCTTTTCACAGCTATTTGTAAGGCCTCCCCAGACAGCCATTTTGCTTTTTTGCATTTCTTTTCCATGGGGATGGTCTTGATCCCTGTCTCCTGTACAATGTCATGAACCTCTGTCCATAGTTCATCAGGCACTCTATCTATCAGATCTAGTCCCTTAAATCTATTTCTCACTTCCACTGTATAATCATAAGGGATTTGATTTAGGTCATACCTGAATGGTCTAGCGGTTTTCC
>SJYX01015882.1:124037-136970 GCA_006410675.1 Oreotragus oreotragus
GTGCTGAAGATCAAACATGGTATCTCACCTGTGTCTCACATGCATACTTTGTTTCCTGGCACACTGTAGGGGCTGACAAAATTCTTAGAATGGATCAATGAGCATCTGTAAAGAGAAGAGACTATTTCAAGCTGTATGTAGTGTGTCTCACATGCATGCTTTGTTTCCTGGCACACAGTAGGGGCTGACAAAATTCTTAGAATCGATCAATGAGCATCTGTAAAGAAAAGAGACTATTTCAAGCTGTATGTAGTTTGGTTGAATTAATTTTTACATTCAATTTGACCTTTGGGAGTAGATTATTTCAGGGGTCCAATTTATAAGTCCTTACCAACATGACATGGTAGCAATAAAAAATTAGGAATGTAGAATTTTTATTTTCTTTCTTCTATTTTTTACACGTGTGATCTTGGGTCAATCAACTTAACTCATTAAGTGATAATTCCCTCAACTTCAAAACTGAGGACTGTTGGGAAGACTAAGTTATAGACCCTAGAACAAATTCTGAAATCTAAAATAATCTCAGTAACTACTGTTGTAAGAATGCTATGGATAATCTGAATAAGCATGTATCATTATACTGTAATTGATGAAATACCGTAAGATAGTACTTCCAGACAAAATGTACTCATTTCTTTTTCCACATTGGAGATGAAGAAATGTGTATTAAAAGAGGCAACATTTTGGGATTCTGAAACTAAAAAGTAACTATGTTTCAGAGTTGCTTAATACAAGAAATTCAGTATTTGAATATTGTATGGAACATTCATAGACACATTCCCTCTGGCTACACTGGTATTTTGCAAACATATCGGCAATGTCAGCAACTTGTACATCAGAAATGTCTTCGTTATTTTTTAGAATATCAAATAGTTTGTTATAAAATTATACTCCCATCATTCTGTAAAATGATGTCAAACTTGGTATATTTAGTTTAAATATGAATTACACTTTGAAAAGTACCTTAAAGTTCTAGGCAAATCTTCTATTTTCTGTTCTTAGAAGCTAAGGATGGGAAAACATTGCCAGGTATATGCTCTCTGGGTTGGTAAGATCCCCTGGAGTAGGGAATGGCAATCTACTCTAGTATTCTTGCCTGGAAAATTCCATAGACAGAGGAGCCTGGTGGCCCACAGTTTATGGGACGACAAAGAGATGGACACGAGTGAGCAGTTGAGCAGACACTCACATATATGAATGTAAGGAGAGGAAGTCATGAGATTTCCCTCTGGAAGAACAGTTCTCTTTCCTCCTCAGTGATAACTCACACAAAACGATTTGTAAGCTTTGCCTGTCTATGCTCTATCCCGTCTCTTAAAAAGGCCAGAGTGCAATGCCAGCTGTAGCAAGACTGGAGCTGACTAAAGAGTACACTGGGCCGGGGAAAGAAGGGAAAAGAACTGGCATTCACTGCAGAACNTTTGGGGGCTCCAAAATCACTGCAGATGGTGACTGCAGCCATGAAATTAAAAGAAGCTTACTCCTTGGAAGAAAAGTTATGACCAACCTAGATAGCATATTCAAAAGCAGAGACATTACTTTGCCAACAAAGGTCCATCTAGTCAAGGCTATGGTTTTTCCTGTGGTCATGTATGGATGTGAGAGATGGACTGTGAAGAAAGCTGAGTGCCGAAGAATTGATGCTTTTGAGCTGTGGTGCTGGAGAAGACTCTTGAGAGTCCCTTGGACTGCAAGGAGATACAACCAGTCCATTCTGAAGGAGATCAGCTCTGGGATTTCTTTGGAAGGAATGATGCTAAAGCTGAAACACCAGTACTTTGGCCACCTCATGCGAAGAGTTGACTCACTGGAAAAGACTCTGATGCTGGGAGGGATTGGGGGCAGGAGGAAAAGAGGACGACAGAGGATGAGATGGCTGGATGGCATCACGGACTCGATGGACATGAGTCTAAGTGAACTCTGGGAGTTGGTGATGGACAGGGAGGCCTGGCGTGCTGTGATTGATGGAGTCGCAGAGAGTCGGACATGACTGAGCGACTGAACTGAACTGAACTGAGATGGAATGAATAATAATACATGTTATGTTTTAAGAGTTTATCTTATACTAAAAGACACGTTTTTGTTCTGTACTATAATCATCAACTAATTCCTTGGCTGATTTATAATCCTCTCTTTCTCTTCTTACACCTGACTATGGAAATCTACATGGTTGTGTCTTTTTCTCTTTTCTATTAACTCCATCCTAGACCTCAGCATGCACATAACTCTCAGATCTGCATATCTGGAGCTAATCTTTCACCAGTGCACTAGTACCACAGATTCCCTGGATATTCTCTGTTCTCCTATTCTTCTATTGTCTCAAGCTCAATATAACTTCAGAATCAAACCCACCTTTTTTCTAATGCAAATCCCTTCAAAATTTCCCCATTTCTGTTTGTGATGCCACTTTCTTCTGACCTGCCAATCTAGAAATCATGGAAACATCACCAGTCATACTGAATCTTATACCAAAGCAATTTCATTTTTCCTCTGAAAAAGCTCTTGGATCCTCTCTCTGATTTTCCAATGTCACTGGCTCCATCCTGGTTCATGCTCATTGCTCAGTTCACGCCTAGACTACTCTGGGAAACTTCTGCTATTCTCTTTGATTCTGTCTCCTTCCTTTTCTCAGGACTCATCAAAACTATCAGCCTTCATTTCACAGGGCCATTCTTAGGAATCTAGATTCCTTGGATGGGTGGATGGTTGCCAAAGACACCATTCCACATCATCAAAACATCAATCTGAAGGTCACCAAATGAGAAAAATGATATATCAAAACTCCTCTGAAAAGGAATATCCTCTTTCATCGGAAAGATCACTTTGATAACCCTCTTGGGGTGAAGGTAATATACTCAAAAGATTAATCTATATAACAGCATATATTCACTGAACAGTCATCTGAAGAACAAGAATCAGGTTAATTACAGGGCTTTTATTTCGCTGAGTGAAGGATGCCCAACAGGAATTTTCCTTTCAGAGTAGCTTTCTCATCACACAGTTCGGAGGCACTTCCTCTAAGAAATGCTGAGCAAGTTGCTCAAGATTTGTTTGAAGGAATGTCAAATTGTAGACCTAGCTATTTGTGTTGATCAGATTCCTCCCAATAGGACCAGATTTCAAGTCGTGCCAGAGGCAGGTTCCATATTCCTTCTCTAAATATATCTCCTTCTGCTTCCTATCGCCTCTTTATTTGTCAGCTTTTCACTGGCCATTTTTATGCGTGATATTTGTCTTGCCTGAAGTGAAGAAGTGAAGTGAAGTCGCTCAGTCGTGTCCGACTCTTTGTGACCCCGTGAACTGTAGCCTCCCAGGCTCCATCCATGGGAGCTTCCAGGCAAGAATACTGGAGTAGATGGAACCCGGGTCTCCCGCATTGTATGCGGATGCTGTACCATCTGAACCACCAGGGAAGCACCCCAAGTGTCCTGTAACTTCTATTCAATCCTCTTCATTCTCAAAGAGCCATTTGAGTCCCACCTGCTACACGAAGCTTCTTTTTTGTTCTCTCATTTATGCTGATACACATTCCCTAAGTTCTCTCTATATATTATCGTAAACATTATTTTGGCACTGAATTACTTATTGATCAGTGCTGATTTCTGTTTCATATGTGGATATTTTGGGCTTCCCAGGTGGCACTAGTGGTAAAGAACCCACCTGCCAATGCAGGAGAAGAGATGCGGGTTTGGTTCCTGGATCAGGAAGATCCCCTAGAGGAGGGCACGGCAACCACTCCAGTATTCTTGCCTGGAAAATCCCATGGACAGAGGAGACGAATATCAGGCTAGAGGGTTGCAAAGGGTCCACAGGATTGCAAAGGGTCGGACACAACTGAAGTGACTGAGCATGCACACACATACATTTTGTTCCCAAACTGAATTTAATCTCCCTGAAGTTAGGATCATCTATTATGCTTCTTTTATACATAGAAGAACACCGAGCTCCATATGTAGTATTTACCTTGTTGTCTGATTTTTTTCGAGGGACCCACATATTCAAAACACTTTTCTTCATTCACAAAAAGTGAAGTCGTTCAGTCGTGTCCGACTCTTTGCGACCCCATGGACTGTAGCCTATCAGGCTCCTCCGTCCATGGGATTTTCCAGACAAGAGTGCTGGAGTGGGTTGCCATTACAGGACTTCCTCTATTTCAGAAGCCACTTGTGATGACTTTATTTTTTCTTTATTATTTCTTCTTTGCCTTAGCAGAATGTCTTAATTCCTGTTACTTTGCAATACTTTTTGTACTAGGAATTTTCATTTGAAGCTATATTGCCAAACTGTGTGTGTCTATTACAAAGGAATTTACTGAGCACTTACTCAAAATGTATCATGATTGGGAACATGTATTCAGTCAGTCAGTCAGTTCAGTCGCTCAGTCGTGTCCGACTCTTTGCGACCCCATGAATTGCAGCATGCCAGTACTCCCTGTCCATCACCAACTCCCAGAGTTCACTCAGACTCATGTCCATCAAGTAAGTGATGCTCTCCAGCCATCTCACCCTCTGTCGTCCCCTTCTCCTCCTGCCCCCAGTCCCTCCCAGCATCAGAGTCTTTTCCAGTGAGTCAACTCTTCGCATGAGGTGGCCAAAGTACTGGTGTTTCAGCTTTAGCATCATTCCTTCCAAAGAACACCCAGGACTGATCTTCTTCAGAATGGACTGGTTGGATCTCCTTGCAGTCCAAGGGACTCTCAGGAGTCTTCTCCAACACCACAGTTCAAAAGCACTGGAAAAACCATAGCCTTGACTAGACGGACCTTTGTTGGAAAAGTAATGTCTCTGCTTTTCAATATGCTATCTAGGTTGGTTATAACTTTCCTTCCAAGGAGTAAGCGTTTTAATTTCATGGCTGAAGCCACCATCTGCTGTGATTTTGGAGCCCCCCAAAATAAAGTCTGACAATGTTTCAATTGTTTCCCCATCTATTTCCCATGAAGTGATGGGACCAGTTGCCATGATCTTCGTTTTCTGAATGTTGAGCTTTAAGCCAACTTTTTCACTCTACTCTTTAAAAAAAACTATAAAACATATATTATGTCATTTAAAAATCCCAGGAGAATACATACACAAGGGATTAATAAAAAGCTCTTTGATGAGAGTAGGAGGAAAGAGATCAAATATGGAAGAGAATAGTTTGGAAAGACTTCAGGGAGAAGAAATCAAAGCAGGGTAAGCTTTAGGGACAGAAGGGATAAGGTGACACTGAACATCAAGTGCTGGGAGAGTGAAAAAAGTAGTAACCCACAGGGTTGAATAGGCAGCATTGGTCAGACGGGGGAGATAGTTGAAGGTTACACAATTTGTTGTGGGTTTTATTAAGGAAGGGAGTCACAAAGACTTTGTGACATAGTGAAAATATCTCCTGTTTTGAAACTAACAAAAAATCTCTCCTTCCCTTTTATTTCAGAAGAAGTTTTCATCATAGAAATATTTATTAAAAATATAATTGTTTAACCTTTGTTGCAGCTAACAAGACTTCCAGAAGAGCTGTCTAATATGACTAAACTTAAAAGACTTGATATCTCAAATAATGCAATCAGAGAGATGCCCACAAATATAGGGGACCTGAGAAGTCTGGTTAGTCTAAACGCAGACAACAATCAAATAAGATATCTGCCACCATCTTTTCTATCTTTAAATGCTCTCCAGCAGCTAAACTTGAGTGGTGAGTGTCAAGTAAAATCAATAAGCATTATCAATAAGTTGAGTTTTAGTTTCTAGGTTGCAGATTTTGCTGACAAGACAGAATGGCAAACAATCAATACCATGTACTAAGTGCCCATTGGAAGGAAATGGCTACTGTTCATACAGAAAATGAGAGCAAAGCCTAAAGTCCAGTTCCTTCCCTGAAAGAGGTTATGCTCTAGCTGGGGAACCTGAACACAGTTTCAATTCTTTTCTGTCTTCTCTGCCTATACCTAATCATTCAGTATTTCTTCCCTTTGTGAACCTGACCTCACTTTCCCTCTCCACACACAACTTTAGGTCAGCATTTTCTCTATTTCCCTTTCCTGCTGGCTACCCTGAGCCCACTCCTACACCCTATAGGAATCTAATGTCTTACAGTCTTTTACAAAGTAAATCACTTCAATTACAACAACAAAAGTAAGTCATTCTGAAAATATAAGAATTCTCAGAGCTAGACTAGTATTTTTCTTAATTTTTAGTATAAAGTATTTCAAGCTTACAGAATAAAACACCTATATGCTTACCCTCAGCTATAAGGAATCATTTACTTGAGAGTTTTTTTTCATTCTTTTTTTTTAAATTAACTTAATTATTTATTGAAGGATAATTGCTTTACAGAACTTTGTTGTTTTCTGTCAAACCTCAACATGAATCAGCCATAAGAGGGGATACATGTATACTTGAGATATTTTTGACTGTTAAGAAATAAAACAGAACCGAAACTTCTTTTGTACTTCTCCCCAGACTAGAAGTAGGGCCAGGTCGCTCACTGGTAAAGAATCCACTGCCAGTGCAGGAGACGCAGGTTCAGTCTCGGGTGGGAAAGATCCCCTGGAGAAGGAAATGGCAACCCACTCCAGTATTCTTGCTTGGGAAATCCCATGGGCAGAGGAGGCTGGCGCGCTAACATCCATGCGGTTGCAGAGTCAGACATGACTTAGCAACTAAACAACAACAACCAAACTAGAAGTAACCACTGTACTGAAATTGGTGTATATCTTTTTCTACCCATTTTTTCCATCCTTGATAATCACACCACATACTTTAAAAAAGTATATTCTGCAAGTATTAGGTACAGTGTTTTATAAATATCAAAGTACTGGCTGATAATCTTGTTGGAATATTCTCTTTATTGGTATACTGTCTTGTATTAGTTGCTTTGGAGAAGCATTAAAATCTACAAGTAGGACTGTGGAATTTATATGATTTTTGCTTTAATTATCAATTTTATTCATGTATTTTGAAGGACTAGTATTAGAAAAACACACAAATATGATTGTTTTTAATAACAAAATGGTATTGAATTTTGTCAAATGANTAGTAACCCACAGGGTTGAATAGGCAGCATTGGTCAGACGGGGGAGATAGTTGAAGGTTACACAATTTGTTGTGGGTTTTATTAAGGAAGGGAGTCACAAAGACTTTGTGACATAGTGAAAATATCTCCTGTTTTGAAACTAACAAAAAATCTCTCCTTCCCTTTTATTTCAGAAGAAGTTTTCATCATAGAAATATTTATTAAAAATATAATTGTTTAACCTTTGTTGCAGCTAACAAGACTTCCAGAAGAGCTGTCTAATATGACTAAACTTAAAAGACTTGATATCTCAAATAATGCAATCAGAGAGATGCCCACAAATATAGGGGACCTGAGAAGTCTGGTTAGTCTAAACGCAGACAACAATCAAATAAGATATCTGCCACCATCTTTTCTATCTTTAAATGCTCTCCAGCAGCTAAACTTGAGTGGTGAGTGTCAAGTAAAATCAATAAGCATTATCAATAAGTTGAGTTTTAGTTTCTAGGTTGCAGATTTTGCTGACAAGACAGAATGGCAAACAATCAATACCATGTACTAAGTGCCCATTGGAAGGAAATGGCTACTGTTCATACAGAAAATGAGAGCAAAGCCTAAAGTCCAGTTCCTTCCCTGAAAGAGGTTATGCTCTAGCTGGGGAACCTGAACACAGTTTCAATTCTTTTCTGTCTTCTCTGCCTATACCTAATCATTCCGTATTTCTTCCCTTTGTGAACCTGACCTCACTTTCCCTCTCCACACACAACTTTAGGTCAGCATTTTCTCTATTTCCCTTTCCTGCTGGCTACCCTGAGCCCACTCCTACACCCTATAGGAATCTAATGTCTTACAGTCTTTTACAAAGTAAATCACTTCAATTACAACAACAAAAGTAAGTCATTCTGAAAATATAAGAATTCTCAGAGCTAGACTAGTATTTTTCTTAATTTTTAGTATAAAGTATTTCAAGCTTACAGAATAAAACACCTATATGCTTACCCTCAGCTATAAGGAATCATTTACTTGAGAGTTTTTTTCATTCTTTTTTTAAAAATTAACTTAATTATTTATTGAAGGATAATTGCTTTACAGAACTTTGTTGTTTTCTGTCAAACCTCAACATGAATCAGCCATAAGAGGGGATACATGTATACTTGAGATATTTTTGACTGTTAAGAAATAAAACAGAACCGAAACTTCTTTTGTACTTCTCCCCAGACTAGAAGTAGGGCCAGGTCGCTCACTGGTAAAGAATCCACTGCCAGTGCAGGAGACGCAGGTTCAGTCTCGGGTGGGAAAGATCCCCTGGAGAAGGAAATGGCAACCCACTCCAGTATTCTTGCTTGGGAAATCCCATGGGCAGAGGAGGCTGGCGCGCTAACATCCATGCGGTTGCAGAGTCAGACATGACTTAGCAACTAAACAACAACAACCAAACTAGAAGTAACCACTGTACTGAAATTGGTGTATATCTTTTTCTACCCATTTTTTCCATCCTTGATAATCACACCACATACTTTAAAAAAGTATATTCTGCAAGTATTAGGTACAGTGTTTTATAAATATCAAAGTACTGGCTGATAATCTTGTTGGAATATTCTCTTTATTGGTATACTGTCTTGTATTAGTTGCTTTGGAGAAGCATTAAAATCTACAAGTAGGACTGTGGAATTTATATGATTTTTGCTTTAATTATCAATTTTATTCATGTATTTTGAAGGACTAGTATTAGAAAAACACACAAATATGATTGTTTTTAATAACAAAATGGTATTGAATTTTGTCAAATGACTTTTCTGTATCATTGAGAGAATCATGAGCTTTTTATCTCTTTTCTCTTAATATCACGTTACACTGATTGATTTTCTTATATCGTACCATCCTTGCATTTCAAGATAAATCTCACCTCACAATAGTGTATAATCTTTTTGTTAGATTTCATCTGCTCTTATCTTGTTGAGGATTTGTGCAAAAAGGATATTGATCTGTAGTTTTCATTTCCTGAAGTGTCTTTTTCTAGCTTTGGTATCAGGGTAATGGCAGCTTCATGAAATGAGTTATGACGTGTTCTGTCCTCTTCAATTTTTTGGAGGAGTTTGAGGACTGGCATTAGATGTTCTTTAAATATTTGGTAGGATTCACCAGGGAAGCCACAAGGTGTAGGGTTCTTTGTTGGAGGATATTTGATTACTGCTTCTGTCTTCTTTCTAGCCATAGATCTATTCAGATTTTCTCTCTCCATGATTTAGTCTTGGCAGGTTTTGTGTTTCTAGGTATTTGTCCATTTCCTCTAGATTATCCAGTTTGCTGGTATAATACTGGTCATAGTCCTTTATAAACTTTTACTTCTGTAGAATCAGTAGTAATGTTTCTACTTTCATTTCTGATTTTAGTAATTTGAAAGTTTCTTTTTCCTTAGTCCATTGAACTAAATTTATCAGTTTTGTTGATCTTTTCAAAAAACCAGCTTTGGGTTTTGTTGATTCTATTGATTCTCTATTTCATTTATATCTGCTCTAAAAATTCCCAAGTGGCTCAGTGGTAAAGGATCCGCTTGCCAATACACGAGATGCAGGAGACGTGGGTTTAACCTCTGGGTTAGGAAGATCCCATGGAGTAGTAAATAGTAACCCACTTTAGTATACTTACTTGGAAAATTCCGTGGACAGAGGAGCCTGGCGGGTACAGGCCATGGGGTTGCAAAGAGTTGGACACAACTGATTGACTAAACATGATTGCAATCTTTATTTCCTCCTCCTTCTGATAGTTTTGGGTTAATTTACTTATATTTTTCTAGTTAATTTATATATAAAGTAATTACATTGGTATTCTTTTTTAGTGTTAGTATTTTCAGCTATAGATTTCATCTTCAGCACTGTCTCTGCTGGATCTATGATTTTTGGTTATTGTGTTTTCATTTTATCTTTGCATTTTATAATTTCCTTTTTGATTCTGCCTTTGACACAGTGGTAGCTTAAATTTGGCATGCTGCTTAAATTAGTAAAATTTCCAGTTTTCCTTCCATTATTTTTGGTAGTGTCATTCCATTGTGGTCAGAAAAGATATACTATTTGGCTTTTTTTGAATCAATCTTAATGAGACTTGTCTTGTGTCTTAATATATATAGTCCATCATGGAGAATGTTCTAAGTGTACTTGAGAAAAACATGTATTCTGCTCTTGGAATGTTATATGTATATCTATTGGGTTTAATTGTTTTATAGTGCTGTTCAAGTCCCCTAAATGACTTTTTGTCTAAATGTTCTATCCATTACTGAAAGTGAGGTATTAAAGCTTCCATTTATTATTGTAAAACCACCAGATTTTCCCTTCAGTCCTATCAGTATTTGCCCAGTATGTTTTGGGGCTCTGTTGTTTGGTTTGTACATACTTCTAATTGTTGTATCTTCCTGATGTAATGATCCTCTCATCAATATATACTGTCCTTTGTCTTCTATAACAGTTACTGACTTAAAGTCTTTGTTATCTGATATGACTAAAACCACCCCAGCTCTTTGGTTAGATTTGTATGGATATTTTCTTCTGTCCTTCAATACCCAGAGCCATAAAAGAAAGTACTACTTTCCCAGTCTTTGCAGTTTAGCTCTAAGCTGGAGCACTTTAACACTAAGCCAGGCCACCTATGACTGTCAGTCTTTTCCCGGTTGTGTGAAGCCCAGAAATCCACCTCAGGTGCAAGCCTAGGATTCTGTTTTCTTCTGGGCATGTGTTCAGTTCTGAATATGCTTGTTGCATTCCATTTTCCCCAGAGTATACTGTGGCCCTTCTGAGCCCTAATTCCCCCGGGACACTTCCTCCTCAGCCTTCTCCTTCCTGGGCTTTTGAGTCTGTCTGTTGCTTTCTTTGTCTGCTGTTCTTTGCCCGCCTCCCTTGTCGGGGAGGGAGAAACAGACAGTGTATCTCTTTACACCGGACAACTGCCACCAGAAAGGCTGTTCCAGTCTGAGCCAGGGGAGCAAAACAAAGGTCATTCTCTGCGCAAGTCCATCAGGAAATCAGCAGGCAGGTCAAAATGCACAGTATTCAAAGAGCAAAGTCTATGTTGGCTTTCTGATACCAGCACGTTGTACCAGGAATGCAGGCCGCCCCAGCCGGCTCTGACTGCTGCCGCCTGGGAAGTGGAGAGTGGCAGGGAGATGAGTGAAAAGTCACAGTGCTCTCTTACCAAAGCTCTTCTGCTGCTTTCTTCCTCGAGCAGGGTCCTACTAACTGTAAAATCCTGGAGTAAATGCCAGAAGTATGAAAAAGCTGATTCTGTCATTGCTTTCCAACTTTTGATTGATTCAGTGGAGGACCTGATTTTTTAAGAGGATTACTCTGAACTTTCTGTGACATTCATTCAAGGTGTGGTTTTCATGTTTATTTATACTGCTTGGATTTTGCTGTTTCTGGTCTGAATATTTTACTAAATTGGGGATTTTTAACCTATTTCCTCAAAAATTTTTTCTGCTTCATTTTCTCTCTTCTCTTTGTAAGATTCCAATTACCTTTACATATTGTCTTACAAATCACTAAAACTGTGTGTGTGTGTGTGTGTGTGTGTGTGTGTGTGTACAGACAGCTTTTAAGCATCTCATATTGATCTGCCTTCAAGTTTACTGACTTGTCTATGATCTCTATCCTGTTAACATCTGTCGAATTAATTTTTAATTTCAGATACTAAATTTTTCAGTTCTAGAACTGCCATTTTTCTTTTCATAGTTTATATTTCACCAAGATTTCCCTTTTTTCAATCATTTGAGACTATCTTTCTTTATATTCTTAAACTTCATTGTGTTAGCTGCTTTCAAATTCTTTTATTATTAACTACAACAATTGAGTCAGGTTTTTTCTCTCGGGAGTGAGCCACACTTTCTTGTTTCTCTGTTTTGAATCCTGAAGTCTATCAATTCTATCTCTCTCCAAAGAAAGTTGATATTTGTTCTGGTTGCTATTGTTACTTCATCAGGCACTTAAGTTGCTGGACTAAAAATGCAAACTCCTTCCCTGCAGTTGGCAGCTCCTTAGATCTCAGTTCATTACTTTCAGCTGGTAGCTGTTATGTCAGTTATCTTTTGCTACATGACAAATTTCCATAAAATTTAGCTTCTCAAATTAATAAAATATTTATTTCACACAGTTTCTGAGGGTCAGGAACCCAGAAGGTGTTTAGTTGACTTGCTCTGTCTCAGAATCTTGTATGAGATGGCAGCCAACCTGTTGGTTGGTACTACAGACAGGCTTAAGGCTAGCAGATTTGCTTCAAAACTTATTTATGTGGCTACTGGCAAAGAATTGAGTTCCCTGCCATGTCAGCCCCTTTAAGACATGGTAACTAGTTTTCCCCAGAGCTAGTAATATCAGGGAGAGAGAATATACATAAGTCAGAAGCAGCACATACTCCAAGAAACAATGAGCAACCTAGTACCCAGATCTTGTTTTCTAAAACCTTTCTTCACTAAAAGGAACCAGGTTCCTTTATACTTGGCTATAAATAGTATAATCATGATGATGTGATCACTAATCTAGAGCCAGACATCTTGGAATGTGAAGTCAAGTGGGCCTTAGGAAGCATAACTACAAACAAAGCTAGTGGAGGTGATGGAATTCCAGTTGAGCTGTTTCAAATCCTGAAAGATGATGCTGTGAAAGTGCTGCACTCAATATGCCAGCAAATGTGGAAAACTCAGCAGTGGCCACAGGACTGGAAAAGGTCAGTTTTCATTCCAATTCCAAAGAAAGGCAATGCAAAAGAATGCTCAAACTACCGTACAATTGCACTCATCTCACATGCTAGTAAAGTAATGCTCAAAATTCTTCAAGCCAGGCTTCAGCAATACGTGAACCATGAACTCCCTGATGTTCAAGCTGGTTTTAGAAAAGGCAGAGGAACCAGAGATCAAATTGCCAACATCCGCTGGATCATGGAAAAAGCAAGAGAGTT
>SJYX01015882.1:138620-236885 GCA_006410675.1 Oreotragus oreotragus
TGCTGCGTTTCATGGGGTCGCGAAGGGTCGGACACGACTGAGCGACTGAACTGATAAATAGTATAGATAAATATAAATAGTATGAATAGTAAAAATAAATATAAATAACATAACCATAAAATATAGAAATAACACACAGGCGAACTTTAGACCAGTTCCTCTTGAAATGATTACAAATTCTCCGTCACTAATCACAGTTTTACTCTTTGTGTCAAGTTTATATTATCAATAGATTAAGATGGTTTTGAAAAAATTACATTTAAGGAAGTGGAGCTTACTCTCCACTCTTTTGAGGATGGACTAGACTTTATAATCCCGTTCTAAAGAACAAAGTAAGGAAAGGAGAATATCAAAACATTACCTTGCAGAAACCTGGCAGACACGATTTTAGCCAAGGGGTCAAGGTTAACATGCCAGTGATGTCTTGTGGATGTCATGTATCCCTGAGGTGAAGAGAGCACTCAGTCTCTGTGGTGTTCTTTCCAAAAACCCATAACCCCAGTCTGTTTATGAAAAAATATATCAGATAGACTCATATTAAGAAATAGTCTTCAAAATCCTAACTAGTTCTATACAAAACCATGAAGATCTTGAGAAACAAGGACAGGCTGAGGAATTCTCACCAACTGGAAGACATACCTGTATACAGTGTGCTATCCTGGAATAGATAACTGGAACAGAAAAAGGACATTGATGGAAATATAATGAAATTCAAAAGCATCCAAAGCTTATTTAATAATACTGTTTCAACGTTAGCTTCTTGGATTTAAAAATGTGACATAGGGGACTTCCCTGACAGTCCAGTGGTTAATATTCTGTGCTTCTACTATAGAGGGCACAGATCCTGCACACTGCATGATGTGCCAAAAAAAAAAGTAACATAATAATGTGAGATGATAACATCAGGGAAAACTAAAACTAGATGAAAAGTATTCAAGAACTCCATACAATTTCTGCAACTTTTCTGTAAATCTGAAATTCCTGGAAACAAGAAGTTTCTTTTTTAAAATTACTGAAAAAAAGTGCCATCACACTTACTCTGTAAAGTCCATTCTGGTGTTGCAAGAGGAAAGCCTCCTATCTTATTTTGTCATTCTCGATGAGAAAAAGAATCCTTGCTCTGTTTCTGTACATCCTCCTCTTCACTCCTAGCAAGTGGACAACAGTAAGGACTTAAGATTTACCAGCACCGTGAGGCTCCTCTGGCACTGTGTCAGTGAGACACAATAGATGCCCTCTCGTTGTTGCTGTTCAGTTGCCATGTTGTGTCCGACTCTTCCTGACCCCATGGACTGCAGCATGCCAGACCTCCCTGTCCTGTACATAGTTATTTGTTTCCATAGTTTTCCTTTACAAAAGGATATAATTCAATTATTTTTTTTTCTGCTAGGGAACAATCTTTCAGTTCTGCCTAGTGGTATCTACAACCTTTTTTCACTGAAGGAGATAAATTTTGATGATAACCCTTTGCTGAGACCACCAATGGAAATCTGTAAAGGAAAACAATTGTATACTATTGCACGCTATCTACAGAGGGCAGATGAAAGAGATGGTAGGTAATGAGCAAGTGACTAGCTAGCTTACAAGTCATTTTCTGGTATGTGTATATTAACAAATAATTTGTTTTAATCAGAGGTTTTCAGTCTGGCAGAGACATTAAAGTATTTATCATCTTCCCTTTTCTGAAGGCTGGGAGTTTATTTTGATAATTCAGATTATTTAATCTAGGTCTTTACATTTTGAACCATTGAAAAACAGGTAAATTTAAGTCACAGATGAGTTGCTCCCCATCTATTAGCCTTGATGCACTTTAAGAGGTTGTGGCCATCATGATCGTGGCCAGACTCAGAGAATCTACGTGTTGAATTTTTTTATCAGTTCTGGACTATATCACCATATACAGTTGTTGCAAAAGTCGTGTTTGGCCTTGAAGGAAGTTCACAGATCAGGTTTACACTGATGCCGGTCAGTTCTTGGCCCATTACTTGTCTGCAATCCTTAGGCAATCTTCATTCCTGCTGTAGTCCTCTGGTTACTTCAGAGAGTGGGTCCATTTTCTTTAAATACCCTTTCACCAGATAGAGACTGGTTTCTCCAAGTCTTTAGATGGAAGTTTCACTGTCTCATTCTTTCCCTGGGACTCTGAGTTTGCCACTCACTGACAATCCTCAGAATAGATCCAGATTTTTGTCCTCCAATTTAATGCAGTTTTTAAGTATTAAATCAATTTAATGATCCAGAATTGGGGAAAGAGGATATATACAACTATCCCCCCAAATCATTATATTATGTACCCTGTCTGTGTAATCAAGAGGTTTATACCATCATAATCCTTTAATCTGTTAAGATGGTCACTAAAACTGCACAGTCCTCTGTAAGCCACAATATGTATGGTTACCTTTCCAAAGATTATGCAAGAAGAAGGCCTCACTGATGGAAGGAGCCTAAGCAATAAAGTCACAGTAGTTCTTTTCTCTAACTTCCTATACAAGTTGGTTTTGCTATCATAAAAGGGGAAATTTAATGGTAAGTTTACTTTTGTAAAAATAAAGCTTGAAGGCCTTTCTAAAGATCTATGTTATTGCTAGGTTACAGTACTTTAGAGAAGGGCTGTAGAGTTACATGACTGAACTTCCTTGTTAACATTGTTACTCAAGTTCCTGAGGATAGAAGGTTCATGTGGTTCTAGCCAACGGAAGGGAATGTTCAACGAGCCGTGACAGTAAATCAAAGTCAGCAGAAACAAAAGAATTCAAGTCCTTCGTCTCCTTTCTTCATTCCAATGGGGCCTTCATACTGAGACTGAGAGGACGTCATCGTGGGAGACATACTTATTCTGCAATTAACAAGGAACATGGGGTCTCTTCCTTAAAATTTCACTTAAGAGACTGGATTTTCAATTATATCGTTAACATACAGTCTAACCTGAGTGATTAATGGTATGGATAAATATTTTAAAACAGAAAGCACTGAACATATTTGAGATGATTATAGAGAGGTGGCAGATGTCTAGTTTTTGAAAATTCTCAAATTACCTTGGTTAACAGAAAGATGGATCTGGTTCATATTAGCTAATAGCTTTTTTTTAAACTAACACTCTACTTATAATACATGATGTGAATATAAAACAAGCATATATATGTGTGTGTATACCATATTTGTAGTAGTTTTAAACTTGGTTTCTCAGGATAATACCCAAAGAGGCATATTAAAAAGCCAGAACTGAAGGAAGGAGTTAAATTTGTTTCAAATCCTGAAAGAATTAAAGGGTTTAATAATCACTTTGAAGTTGCTTATGATATTCTTCTAAATAGACATTTTATGTGAAATTGACATTTATGTTATTTATGTTTAGGGTTACTCAGAATTTAGAAGAAACGGACTAAGTGGTTCAAATTTCTATTTTGTTATCTTCTCAAATTTCAGTTAGTATATCTGTACTTATTTTTCAATTTTGTTTGATATATACATTGTATAAGAGCACAGAAGTAAAAAGCCTAGCTATAATATTAACTCAAAATAGAGTACATTTTTCAAAACAGATGGCCTAAATTTTATTTTATGTTCCACTGTAGAGAAAATCTTAGCGAAGATCTTCAAGATAGTTGCCAAGAATATTACTGAAACAAATTTTCAATTTTTGTGCCAAAAATTAAACCTGACAATCTCAGAAAGTGATAAGTCTGCATTGAGGTATGTATAAATGGCAACATGTAGTATAAGCCTAGTCTCGTGTTCTGGTTTATATCATATTGATATTACATGCTTCTGAAACATTCCTATTAACATGAACTCTAATTTGTTATAAAAGACTGATGTTAGTTTACTATATGTTTGAGATCCATATGGTTACAGTAGTTTAAGAGCAAGTACTCTGAGGATAGGCTGGTTGGCTCTAAATCCCAACTAGTTTTGTGACCCTGGATAAGTCCTCTAACTTTTGTATGCCTCAATTTTCCACTAGTAAAATAAACAGATTTACCTGAGAGAGTTGTCATGAAATCAAGTTATAAAGCATGTAGTGCCAGAGCAGTAATGCACTGGTCTACAGTAAACAGGCCACGATTATATTGAGGTCTTGAGTAAATCTCTTAGAATCAAATGTTAATTGAATTGTCAGTGTTGTACAAGGCAACAAGGGCTGGCATAGGACTGACATTCACTTACTATGTATGTGTCAAACTCTATGCTAAATTTTTATAGAGACTGTCTTCACCGGTTAATTTAGTCACTCTGGTAAACTAGGTTGAAAACCTAGATATACAATATTGATACAGTTTAAAACAATGTTCCTAACTGATAATTAAAATAATTATTATTTAAAATTTTTTCAGCACTGTTTCACTAAGTCAGAGAGTCCACCGAGTACTTGATAAGTGGAAAATGGAAAAGAACAACTTGTCAATAACCACTGCTGCCTTAAGAGATCAACTAACTCGGGTGCTAACTATGGTAGGGGCATATGAGATTATGGACAAAATAACAGCTTTAAAACTTGTTTCGTGTGCAATTAAATTCTGAGCAGTACATCTGGAATAAGAACTGAAGACTTAGGATGCACTTAGATAACTGAAACTGGATAGAAGAGAAATGCACGTCATGTCTCTTTTTATGAGTTCCTAAGAGATGATAAATTTTGGCTACCATTCTAGTGTCATCATAATAAAATATTACAGACACTATTTTGTGTATTAGTTCTGTTGTCTCTCTACCCTCCCTTCAGAGATGCAGATATAAAGACAGCTATTCTTCAGTTCAGTTGCTCAGTCGGGTCCGACTCTTTGCGATCCCATGGACTGCAGCACGCCGGGCTTCCCTGTCCATTACCAACTCCCCGAGCTTGCTCAAACTCATGTCCATTGGGTTGGTGATGCCATCCAACCATCTTATCCTCTTTCGTCTCCTACTCCTCCCACCTTCAATCTTTTCCAGCATCAGAGTCTTTTCAAATGAGTCAGTTCGTCACATCAGGTGGACAAAATATTGGAGTTTCAACTTCAGCATCAGTCCTTCCAATGAATATTCAGGACTGATTTCCTTTAGGATTGACTGGTTGGATCTCCTTGCAGAACAAGGGACTCTCAAGAGTCTTCTCCAACACTATAGTTCAAAAGCATCAATTCTTCAACGCTTGGCTTTTTTAGCCAATATAAATCCTTAGGCACTCTTATTACTATGGGAAAAGTTTAAAAATAGAGAAGGACTGGAGACAGGTGCTGTAGTTGGGGACAAGTATTTCATGTTGCACTTCCAAAACAACAATAAAGACAATAAAATATACGGTGTTTAAATCCATACTGTGTTTAAGTACTGTGTTTAATTTGATCTCACAAAATGTCTTTATCTTTTAAATAGAAAGTTATTTTATAAAGGTAATAAAAACTGTACACTGTCTAGAATATTCCCAATCACTTGGAGACTCAGGTCACACTAGCTTGTTGTTGTCGTTCAGTCCTAAGTTGTGTCCCACTCTTTTGTGACCCCATGGACTGTAGCCTGCCAGGCTCCTGTGTCCATGGGACTTCCCAGGTAGGAATACTGGAGTGGGTTGCCATTTCCTTCTCCAGGGGATCTTCCTAACCCTGGGATCAAACCCACATCTCCTGCATTGCAGGAGGATTTTCTACCACCAAGTCGCCCAGGTAGCCGCCCATGAGCTTAAGTCAGTGAAAAATGAGGAATCCAGAAGTATTATTTGTTTCACCCGTGGTTGGTGTCAGCGGTTAACATTCTCAACTGGCAGCAAAGTATTTCCATAGAATATTAAAATAGGAAGGATCTCGGAAAACTCTATTATTTTACAGATAAGAAAAGTAAGACCTAGAATAATTAAGTGACATAGGCAGGTTCTCTATCCTTCCTTCAAAGATACAAAGACCAGAAAATTTTCTTGGGAAAACTTTAGTCTGAAAGTGAGAGGGAGAAGAAAACTGGATAACATCAGAACAACATCACAACTTTCACTGTGCCCAGTTCTTATCTTTTGCCAGACTGCTACAACAGCCTTTCAAACAGATCTTTTATCATATTTGTTATTTAGTTGCTCAGTTATGTCCAACTATTTTGCAACCCCATGGACCCCCCAGTGAGACCCCATGGAGCCTTCCAGGCTGCTCTGCCCAGGGGAGTGGGCAGCCATTCCCTTCTCCAGTGGGGATCTTCCCAACCCAGTTATTGAATCTGCGTCTCCTGCACTGGCAGGCAGATTCTTTACCTCTCACCCATCAGGGCTTCCTGTCCTACCCATAGACTCACCCAGAGCTCACTGTATTTTGCTGCCAGATTTATGTTTTAAAAACACAGATCTAAGCATATCAACCTCCTGATCAAAATTTCAAATTATCCCTTTTATAGTGGAGATCAAAGGCAGCCAGTCTGGCAGAGAGAGAAGTTCAGGTCACTGTCTTCCTGAGTTTGTGGGGCAGCTGAACTCCCCCAACTCCTTGGTCTTTTGGCACCACCTCAGGAGCAGGGAACGATTCTGACTGAGGAAGGGTCGAGAAGGTTCCTTGGAGAGACTTCCATAGAGAGAGGTGGGCTCTGAAGAGTTTTAGCATCATTCATTCTTCCAATGAATACTCAGGGTTGATTTCCTTCAGGATTGATTGGTTTGATCTCCTTGCAGTTCAAGGGACTCTCAAGAGTCTTCTGAAGCACCACAATCCTTTATACATACTGTACAAGGAACCATTTTCTAATCCAAGATCATGAAGATTTACACCTAAGTCTATATTAATAGGGCTTATACCAATGTAAATCCTTTTGTTTCCATCAGTGGCTGTTCAGATAGATGATCTTCACAAATGCATGTGGTTAGTTTTCAAAGCTACTGCAGGAGGAAGATGGGGGTAGAGTAAGTTAAAAATACTTGAAGCTTGCTGTTCTTATCAAGATACAGCTGCTTTTCTTTAATAAGTGCTCCATGAATTGCTGACAGGTTTTGATTAATTTTCAGAATTCTCAAAAAATAGATTCTGACACATTTTAGGTCTATTTTCTTGTTATTTTATAGGGGAGAATTCTAGGAATTTTTGATTGCCATTTTCACTGACATCACTCTATATGTTTAGTTTTATATCAACCATCTTATTACATGTTTTCCATTTGTCTCACCTTCTTGTGTTTATTCTCATTATCTGTCTTAATTTGACCAATCATTTTATTATTTTTCTACTGATTTTATTGCTATTATTTTAGAGATTACGTTAGAAATCACAACATTCATATAGCAAAATACACAAGATCTAAAACTTCCTAATGCATGTTCTCCTCTCATTTGTTGTGTTGCATTTTTAATTCTAAATTTAAATTGGCTAACTTTATAATCATTGCTTTTAAAGTCAATATGTATGCATATATACACACACATATATATAAATTATTTCTCCCAGGGGTCTTCATTCCTTCTTGCATTTCTATCCTTCTGTCTAGATCATTTTCCTCCTGCCTAAAGAATTCCCTTTAATATTTATTTTAATTCAAATTTTCTCATGTTGAATTTTCTGTTATATTTGACCAAAAATAGTTTGGCCTTCAGAAATTCATTTTAACAATGTTAGTACATCACTTCTTGCATGCTTCTATAGTGGCCTCTTAGTCTTTCTTGAAACTCTCAAAGAAAAACTCCCAATTTTTTTGGCTCTCCCAAAACTGAAATTGTTCAAGAGTCCCATTTCTCCTCAGAGCAGTTTGTCAATACTTAAATTCAGTCTGCTTGGTTGTCTTATGATTGTAGCTCTCTAACGGTTTCAAAATAAAACTATGATTTTAGAAATTTTTTTCTCCAGGAATTTGGATTTAAGATGGGGGCAAGGCCCTTACATGGTTTTCCTCATCCTAAATAGAAGTGGAAATCCTAGTTTCTTTGTATATTATTCCCGGAATGCTTTTCCATCTCTTTGCTTAAAAAATTATAATATTGGTTTTGGACCAGTGCTTCCTGCATGAATAAAAAAGCAGGATGAGTTTACTGAAGTTTTCTTCCTTCATTTTGAGTCCCTTAGTTTAAGTTTCTTCCCAGTCTCCCATATGGTGGTGATTGGCCTAAGGTCTAAAAACACCCTATTAACAGAAAATGTCTCCTCCTTCGGGGTAACTAACCTCCATCTTACTTTTCCTTTCCTTGAGCAAATTATTTGTTTATAGTTTGTAACTGGAGCCTTGCATAAACTTTAACGTCCTCATTTTGTAAATTTGTGCCCCTATCTAGGAACTCACACCCCTAAGCATGGCTCTGCTGGAGGATGAATGTTGCTCCTATCACTTCTCTACATTATTCTCTTTGCACTTAGGTTTTGCCTTCTAGCCTCAACTATGGCAATGTTCTTTCTTCCTTCATTAAATCTTTAACTTCAACCTAAATGCAGAAGAGGTGATAAAACCTCCTCAAAGTCAGGCTGGCACAGTGCTTTCATTATGTTATTCCAGCTTTTTGACAGTAAGGTACGTGGGTTTATTTCTAATTATCCCCTACTCTTTATAGAACAAATACCCAAACGCATATTGGATAGCATGCATATATTATTTTCCCAATTTCAAAGTCTGGCTTCTTGCAGAAATTAGAGTTTCCACTTCTTTTGAAATTTATCTGAACATAATCTTGCTCAGTGCATCAATACTGTCAGAAATACTATATTTTTTGTTTTGATTCTGGTAGACAATGGTAGCCAACAAGTTTCAGGTGAGTGAGGGTTAGTTACATTCCCCCAGAACCTTACTCTATCAATGAAGCAAGTCTTAAGAAAATTCTCTCTCTCTCACACACACACACACACAGACAGAGTTATGTAGTCTGTAAGTGCAATGAAATCTCAGCTCTGTCATTTTTTAATATGCTAACCACAACTTTCAAGAAAGATACACTGGGCGCAAATGTGACATAGACATACTAGAGATAAATTTGACTAATCCGATAGTCTATTGTAGCAACCAGAATCTTCCAAATCTCAACCTAGACAAACAACAGTTGTGGGATTGAGCTGGAGAGTCATCCTTAACAGAAGAGACTATAGGGCTGGATGGAATTTTTTTAATCACGGTAAAGCACACATAAAATTTATCATCTTGATCATTTTTAAGTGGGATTAAGAACATTGACAGTGTTATGCAACAACTGTTGCCATTCACCTCCAGAACTTTTTCATCATCCCATACTGAAACTTCAGCCCTGTAAACACCATTCTACTTTCTGTCTCTAGGTATTTCATAGAAATGGAATCATAGAATATTAGTCTTTTTATGTCAGGCTTATTTCACTTAGCACAATGTCTTCCGGGTTCATCTATGTTGTAGCATATATCAGAGCTTCATTCACTTTTAAGCTTGAACAATATTCCACTGTGCATTTATGCCATATTTTCTTTATCTATTTATCTATTGATAGACACTTGAGTTACTTCCACTCTTTGGTTTTTGTGAATAATACTGCTGTAAACATGGGTGTACAAACTTTGTTCAAGTCCCAACTTTCAGTTCTTTTGGATATATATCCAGAAGTGAAATTGCTGACTGATGGTGTGTGTACTCAGCCAACTCTTTGCAGCCCCATGGACAGTAGCCTGCCAGGCTCTTCTGTCCATGGGATGTTCCAGTTGAGTACTGGAGCAGGTAGGTTGCCATTTCCTACTCCAGGGTATCTTCCCAAACCAGGATTGAACCTCCATCTCTTGCGCCTTCTGCACTAGCATCACCATGGAGAAATTGCTGGATCATATGGTACTAAGGTGAGTGCTTTGGTCTATGGTAAGAGCTCAATAATTTTTTTTTTTTTTCACATGAATGTTTGAATACTTAGAGTGTGATGTGAGTCATAATAGAGATAAAAAGAAAGTACTATGAGAACACAGAGCAGGAATACATAGATCATAATTCCAGAACAGGGTAGGTGAGAATTGTCCTAATAAGCATATTAGTCAGCATGGGCTGCCACAACAAAATACCGCAGATTGGGTGTAACAATAGAAATTTATTTCTCACAGTTGTGGAGGCCAGGAAGTTCAGGATCAAGACACGGAGTGATCTGGTTCCTGACGAAACTCTCTTCCCGGCTTGCAGGCGTGTCCTCGCGTAATGGAGAGAGTAGGCAGATGACACCTCCTCATCTTATAAGCACATCAGCCCTATCAGAGTAGGGTCCCAACCTTGCAATCTAGTTTAACCATTATCTCTGCCTCACAGGTCTTAACTCTAAAATCAGTCGCATCGGGGTTGGGGCTTCAACATAAGAATTCTGGGGGCACGCAAACATTCAGTCCATAACAAAGAGCTATATAAAGAAGGGCAGGCATTGCTGGGAGACATTCCTCCATGTGTCTCTTACACTCCTGTGCATTTGCTGGGGCATGGCAAGAATGAGGGCACTTCTGGGCACAGTGCTAGGTCACTGGAGGGAGGGCCTTCCCTGGTACTTTGAAAGACTGTTTCACTCATGCATGATCTTGCAACATTACGTACTGGACATTTGAAAATATGGGCTCTTTTAACTATACAAAGATTCAATATGCAGACACATTTTATTATACAAACAGCACTTGTTACTAAATTTCCTCTATAGAGAAGTCCCAAGAATTGGTAAGTTGTCAGGTTCATATAGGTAGATATAAGTTTTGTAAAATTCTTAATTTTTATTTGAACACTTTAATTGTATCATTGACCACAGATACCGTCAGTGGTTTTCCTGGTAAGGAGAGGCTGACTTCATTTTCAAGAAAACACCTGTCAAATACCCAACCCTGAATGACCAACGTCTGTCACTTGTTCTTTCAAGCACAAATGCCATTCCACAGAAAAAGGAGCTGGGGCTTCCCGGGCGGCTCAGAGGGTAAAGAATGTGCCTGCTAATGCAGGAGATAGCGGACACAGGTTCAATTCCTGGGTCAGGAAGATCCTCTGGAGGGAGAAATGGCAACACACTTCAGTATTCTTGCCTGGAGAATTCCATGGACAGAGAGGAACCTGGTAGGCTACAGTCCATGCGGGTGCAAGGAGCCAGATGTGCCTTAGAAAGTGTCTCAGCATGCATGCAGGCACGAAGAAAGCAGCTAGTTAAAATACCTTTTAAAAAAGGAATACTTATAATTTCATCAACAACATTCTGAACAAAGCAATGTTTTTCTACTGCAAGCACATGGCAGTGAAGAATAATTACTAGAGTTTAGTGCCCACGGAGAAGGCAATGGCACCCCACTCCAGTACTCTTGCCTGGAAAATCCCATGGACAGAGGAGCCCGGTAGGCTGCAGTCCATGGGGCCTCGAAGAGTCGGACATGACTGAGCGACTTCACTTTCACTTTTCACTTTCATGCATTGGAGAAGGAAATGGCAACCCACTCCAGTGTTCTTGCCTGGAGAATCCCAGGGGTGGGGAGCCTGGTGGGCTGCCGTCTATGGGGTCACACAGAGTCGGACACGACTGAAGCGACTTAGCAGCAGCAGCAGAGTTTGGTGCCACTTATCATCAGTTTGTGCTAAGACCCCAGAAGCTCTATTTACTACTGATTTGATACCATACGTGGAACAGCAGACTGGTTCCAAATAGGAAAAGGAGTACATCAAGGCTGTATATTGTCACCCTGCTTATTTAACTTGCATGCAGAGTACATCATGAGAAACGCTGGGCTGGAAGAAACACAAGCTGGAATCCAGGTTGCCGGGAGAAATATCAATAACCTCAGATATGCAGATGACACCACCTTTATGGCAGAAAGGGAAGAGGAACTAACTAAAAAGCCTCTTGATGAAAGTGAAAGAGGAGAGTGAAAAAGTTGACTTAAAAGCTCAACATTCAGAAAACGAAGACCATGGCATCTGGTCCCATGGGAAATAGATGGGGAAACAGTGGAAATAGTGTCAGACTTTATTTTTGGGGGCCCCCAAATCCCTGCAGAAGGTGATTGCAGCCATGAAACTAAAAGACGCTTACTCCTTGGAAGGAAAGTTATGACCATAGCATATTTAAAAGCAGAGACATTACTTTGCCAACAAAGGTCTGTCTAATCAAGGCTATGGTTTTTCCAGTAGTCATGTATGGATGTGAGAGTTGGACTGTGAAGAAAGCTGAGCGCCGAAGAATTGATGCTTTCGAACTGTGTTGTTGGAGAAGACTCTTGAGAGTCCCTTGGACTGCAAGGAGATTCAACTAGTCCATCCTAAAGGAGATCAGTCCTGGGTATTCATTGAAGGACTGATGCTGAGGCTGAAACTCCAATACTTTGGCCACCTGATGCAAAGAGCTGACTCATTGGAAAAGACCCTAATGCTGGCAAGGATTGGGGGCAGGAGGAGAAGGGGACGGCAGAGGATGAGATGGCCCGATGGCGTCACTGACTCAAAGGACATGGGTTTGGGTAGAGTCTGGGAGTTGGTGATGGACAGGGAGGCCTGGTGTGCTGCAATTCATGGGGTCGCAAAGAGTCGGACACGAATGAACGACTGAATTGAACTGACACCATCACTACAGATTCAGGCAGTAAAAAAGTAAATCACGTATTATTATAAAGAGCTTTGACTTTGCAGACACCCCTGGGGTCCTGAGGATACCCAGAAGGCCATGAACCACACTTTGCGAACAGCTATGAATCCGAATAAATGCAGAATATAAAAACAGTTGAGACATGGTCCCTATTAAGTTCATCTGGTAACAGAGGAAACTGATGAAGTCAACTGCAATACAACTTTAGTGACAGGAGAAATGGTAGCCTTTGTGGAGGGTAGATTAAAAGATAAGGACTAGGGTCCACTTAGCCTATGACTGCGGTAATGCAGACAAGCGATAACCAGGGCCGGACTCAAGGCAGTGGCCAGAATGGAGCAACTTTTAAGGTGGTGGAATTACAGGACCTGGTGACTGACGAGATGTGATGCGCAGCGCAGGAGGGCAGTTTGGTGGCCACTGGTGCCCCTCCTACAGACGCAGTACGGGAGGAGTGGGTTGGCAGCCAGGTGAGTGAAGATTTATGAGTTTACTTGGGGTTACTCATCTGATAGGAACATCAGATCTCCAGACAGACGAGTCAGAAAAGGCAACTGGTTGTTTACTGCTCCTTCCACTGGGCCTCGTAGTTTTCTCATTCACTGCTGTATTCCCCATGCCAAGCACAGCAGCCAGCTCTTAACGTTGACTGTATAAAGCAATGAATCTGGCCAGGGGCTGGTGACAGTTGCCTAACAGGAGAGTTCCACTTGGCGGTCATTTTACATGCATGTTTTTGAAACCACAAGCGTGGATGAGCTCAGACTGCGTACAACAGGAGGACCGAACTTCCGTTTCAAAATCTGTCTGGTCCTAAACAGCCAGAATAAGTGGCGTTCTTGGGAAATACTGCCTCAAACAGGTCACGACGGCCTGTAACACTGATACCTAGCTTGCAAAATTTGCTTCTGTCAGACGCAGAACCCCCAATAACCAAGAGTTGTTACCTCTATCACTGCATATGAATACCTGTCTGGTTTTATTCGAGGTGAGATGGGAATGACCTCAGCGTCCCCAACCTTCAGGGTGTAGAAGGCGTCTTTCACAATCCCCCTTTATCGCGGATACTTGGAAGTCTCCGATTGCCCAGCACGCCGCCCTCTAACGGGTGCAGGTGTGGCGCCTTTCAGCGCCCAGGCAAGGGGCGGCGCCTCAGCCACCCGCCCCGCTGACGCCACATAAGCCGAGATCACCTCAGCCGCGCGCGGTGCAATCACCGAAAGCGCCGCCGCAGCCGCCACGCCGCAAGCCTCTCCCTGAAATCCTTCCGCCAGTCCCATTACGGTTCGTGTGCTGGCGCCCCGCGCCAAGGACACACAGGCTCGGGTGGCCCGCGATTCTTAGGGGTGACCTCCTTTTAAACCTATGTTTCTATTCTGTCTCTGCACTCCCCGTGCCACAGGTACAGCCTGCTTCTTCAGGGCCTCTCTCTCTCGGCGCAAGGAGACTTCGGCATTTAAGGGGCGTGACTAGAGGCAGGCCCCGCCCTAATCTGTGACGTACAGGGTGGTGTGGGAACGAGCCGGGAGTAATAGGGGGCGGGGCTGGACTTAGTAGCAGTCCTGCTGGCCCGGGCCAGCTCCTATCGCCCGTCTGCCAGCTTCTCTTCCTCGGTGGATTCGGAGAAGCAGCGGCGACCTCGGCCTCCTGCGTCTCTGGCAAACTGACGCGGGGGTGGCGGCCGGGATGGTGATGCTGGACTTACTGCAGGCGGGCGGGTCAGTGCTGGGGCAGGCGATGGAGCGAGTAACGGGCGGCCACCTCCCATCCGTGCTGCTCGTCGCCTGCGCCTTCACGCTCAGTCTGGTGTACCTGCTCCGCCTCGCGGTTGGCCACCTGGCCCCACCACTGCCGGCTGGGGCGGTACGCGCACCCCTCGGGGTTCTGGTGGGGGGGACGCTGCGACCAGGGCGACCGAAGAGCTAGCGAGGGGCTGGCACCGCGGTGGTGCCGGGAAGTGGCGGCGGGCACGCTGGAGGCTGGCGCTGGGAGGGGGTCGAGAGGCAGCAGCCCGGATTCTGGCGGCGCGGGCGGTCGCGACTGCCCTGGCCTTGCTGAGCTTGGTGCTGGGTGCCCTGATGTCGGTCGCGTGCCTCGTCCTCGTTGGGGTCGTGTCTGCCGCGACTGTGGTCTTAGAGATGGCTCTGTTGACCGAGGCACTACCGGTAGCCCTAATGGCTAGGGTTCGGGTGGCGGCTGTGGCCCTGAGCGTCCGGATGACGGTACTGGCCGCCGTAAGGGGTGTTTCAGCCCTGGTGGGGGCCCTGGTGGTGGTGTTTGGGGCAGCTTCGGCCCTGGTGGTCGTCATCCTGGGTGGCTACCCTTGAGTGGTTCAGTGTTCTATGGGCTGTGTAACCCCCAGTGCCGATTTTACATCAGTATGGAGAGGAATGTGTTCAGTTTGGTAGAGTGAGCGTCATGAGTGTTGCAGGAACCTTCCTGTGATGCTAATAAAATATCAGATTCTCTAACTTAGAGCCTTTACTGACCACCGGCTTCTATTTCCCGTATATATGTGATGAATGCGTTTTTAGCCAAACCAAGTAGCACTGACAATAGAATACATTTTTTACTGACAGTGGAAATCACAAACTGTTGACCGAGTAGTTTTTGAAATGATTTTTGTTTGACCTCTAACAGGCATGAGACAGTTTTTTTTTTCTTTTTCCCTCCTATATGTGGTATTTTTGAGGAAGTATTTGGAAAGACAACTGTAGTATTTTAAGATTGTTGCTACTATTGTTCAAAGAGTGAGTTTGTAGAGCTCCTTTCTCTTTGAGATTAGGAAAGATCTGAGGACTGTTGTCCTTTTTCATAACTGCACGTTTGATTTCAGGAGACTTGATGCTGTAATCTGTGAGTCTCATTTTGGGGCATCTGAAGTACACTTTAAGCCAGTGTGCTCAGTGGTTCAGTCGTGTCCGACTCTACAATCCCATGAACTATAGTCTGCCTGGCTCCTCTGTCCATGGAATCCTCCAGGCAAGAATCCTGGAGTGGGTTGTCATTTCCTCCAGGTGATCTTCTGGGCCAGAACCTATATCTCCTGCTTTGGCAGGTTGATTCTTTACCACTGAGCCATCTGGGAAGCCCAGAAGTACCTTTTATAGTGAATGCTAAAATGTTCCTGCTAGAACTGATTTTCTCTCTCTTTAAAATCAGTGGATCTAGATCATTCCTTGAGAGAAGCATGATAATGTGTTCTGTTGAGCGTAATGAGGAATGTAGCATCTTAAACATTTCCCTTCTTTCCCTCAAGTTACTCTTTTTTTTTTCCCATTGTGGGAGTAAAGATTTAGGCAAGATTTGGGGACTAAAATTGTGAGTGGTAGTAGAAATAAGTGCTCAAGAAACCGTAGTTTGAGTTTAGTGTTTTTTTTACTTATGGTTAGGAAAGTTGCCTAGAACCACTGGTAATACTGGGCATATTCTAGGAAGTGTTCAGCATTTATAATTGCAGTACTGTGATGTTTGTCTGGTCATTTATCTTATACCAGGTTTTGAGTTTCTCTTCTTTTTCCCAAAGCTGCTCTCTCCAAGGTATTTGCGATTTGCTTGTCGTGAAGTTACTTTTGGTGCTTCATCTTTTGGTAACTCCTTAATATTAAGGGCAAGTTTCTTCCTTTCTTTCTTTCTTTTTGAATTGTGAAACTAAATTGAATGTCTTATAATAGGAAATGTAAACTCGAAGTTTTTTTGTTTGTTTTCTTTTGCAGAAAAGTCCACCATACATTGTCTCTCCAATTCCATTCCTTGGACATGCTATAGCATTTGGGAAAAGTCCAATTGAATTCCTAGAAGATGCATATGAGAAGGTAAGTGTCACACATCATTAAAGGAAAATAAACTAGTGCTTTTCCAATTTTTTTTAAAATGGTGGAATATGAAAAAAAAAATGTAATCTTATGCTTATCCTGAGTACAGGTAACAGATAAAATTGGAGCTGCTCTGGTTTGAGAACTGGAGAGGTCTTAGAGACCCTCTTATGTTCTCCTTTGTTCTGGGATTATCTCTGAGGAAATTTAGTTCTGGTAACTATGGTTTAAAAACCACTGGCCTCAATTTTGTATTCACTGATCACAGTTAACATGGATACTATTCATAATTGACCTTTTTTTTTAACCACGCATCTGTGGAATTTTCTCACCCCCTCTCTTGTCCCTCCCACTTCAGCAAGTTTCTGTACTTAGTCTTTATTTCCACACCTCCTCCTTACTTACTCTTTAGTCCACTGCAGTCTGTCTTTCAAGCCCTTCACTAATGAGTACCATGTCCTAATATAGTGAACTCAGCCGTATTTGTCAGTGATGACCACTCTCACCTTAGCTGTGGCTTCTCTCACTTTTTCTTCTGCTTTCGTAACTCATTTGTGGGCTCACGCTTGGCCATTTACTGTTGGGATTCACTGAGGTTTGGTCCTTGGCCTTTATTCTTTCCTGGCTATCTTGTCTCTACCTGCAGCTTCAGTTTTTAGCCACATGAAGTGAAAGTGTGAAAGTATTAGTCCCTCAGTTGTGTCTGACTCTTTGTGACCCCATGGACTGTAACCCACCAGCTTCCTCTGTCCATGGAATTACCAGGCAAGAATACTGGAGTGGGTTGCCATTCCCTTCTCCAGGGATCTTCCCACCCAGGGATTGAACTGCATCTCCTGCACTGACAGGCAGAGTCTTTACCTCTACGCCACCTGGAAAGCCCAGCCAGATGTAAATGACACCCACATTAAAGCCTCCGGCTCAGGCCTCTTCTTTGGTCTTCAGACCTGGATATCCACCTCCCACATGACTTTTTCTTAGTTGTCCAAAGTCACCTGAAATCAAACATTTAAAAAATCTGACCCTTTGATTTTTCTCTCTAATCCTGATGGTCCTTCCTGTTCACCTTCCTCATCATTGTACCAGTTTTGCAGTGTACCAGGAGCGTAGGGTTCACTCTTGATACTTCCTGCTCCATCCATCAGTTCATTGCCAAGCCTGCAGATTTTCTCTTCAGAATAATTCCGTATCCTTCAGCTTCTGTCTCCACTGGCTCTCCATTTCATTGTCCCGAGCGCTCATGATCAGGCTCCCGTAACAGGCTTGCTGGTCGTCTGGCCCTCCTTCAGCTCCTTTCCCTCCCTCCTCTCCATCCAGGAGCCAGAGGGATCTTTCTTTTACAGTATGCACAGATCAGTATCTTTCCCATGCAGTTTAAGACCTTCCTTCTCATTCCGTTGCTTGCAAGGACACAACTCCCTGAATGTGGCTTATAAGGCTCTGTATGGCCCTCCTAGGTAGACTCATCACATCCTTACCGTCGCTTTTACCTTTAGAACTCTGCACATGCTCTGCCATCAGGCTAACTGCTACCCCTACCCATGCTTTATGTCTCGGCTCTGGTGTCTTTCTCTCTTTTTAGTCCCTTTTATCCGTTCTCTCATCGAAGAGTTGCTTTCCTTTGTTCAGTATTTGTCACATTTGTAATTTTACATTTGTTAGTGTACTTATTCAGTTGAGTTGTATCTTTTTAAATAGGCTGGAGTTTCTTGAGTCAGAGACAGTATTTTTCTTCATGATTGTATCCCCAGTAACTGAAATCTTTAATAGTAATCAGAAAACTGCAAAGCAAAGCATTTAGCACCTAACCAGATTAACAAAAAAATTAAAAATGAGATCATTCAGTGTTGGTGAGATAGTGGTAAGACTCATAACTAAATAAAATTCTGGTATCTTCACATAGCAAGGACTTTAGGAAAGGTCATATTCTTTGGCTACTCCTGTAAAGTTACTTTTAATCAAAGGGAAAAAAATATCTATATTCTCAGAGATATTCATTACATAATTATCTATAATAAATAAAAAATGGACACATCAACCATAGAAAAAACAGCTGTTATGATGTCTGTGAAAGACAGAAAATATTTTCAATATAAGGAGTGAAAAAAGCAGAATAGAAAGTTTTATTTATATTTTATTTGGAACTGGATGAACATAATTATACATTTGGATAAAGATGGGGGAAGAATTGCATTAAGGTTTGTGAATGTTTTGATCTTCAACAGTGTATTATTTTATTATTTAAGATGAGTGTCCTAGCTCTTGCAGACTTTTTGGTAACATCACTATGGGTACTTTTCTCTCTTCAGTATGGACCTGTATTTAGTTTTACCATGGTGGGCAAGACGTTTACTTACCTGCTGGGAAGTGAGGCTGCTGCGCTGCTTTTTAATAGTAAAAATGAAGACTTGAATGCCGAGGAGGTCTACAGCCGTCTGACAACACCTGTGTTTGGGAAGGGAGTTGCCTATGACGTGCCTAATACAGTAGGTGACACTGTCAGCTTGAAGAAAGACAAATCTACACTATACAGTTTATAGCTAGTAGTGTAAGCTGTATTGCTAAAGTGTAGAAGAGATTATTCCTTGCCTCAAAACTCTGCAGAATCAGGAGGCATTTATAAGAAGGAAAACCAGGGGTAGCTTACAGAGAATGGGTATTTTGCTTTATAGCTGCTGGTGTGGACTAAACAATTTTAAAGGGCTTCCTGTGCAAAGCAGTATTCATAGTATCAATGAGAACTTAGCGTGTTAACATTTAATTTGAAGCAGTAAGAAGGAAAAACTCATTTCATCAGAAAGGCCTCCCATTAATACTTTCCTACCTCCTACCTGAAATTCTAGGATGAGAGCTCTTCTGAACTAGATGCTGTTGGTTTTTGAAGTTTGTGTGATTTCTTTGCTCCCCAGAAGGCAGATGTTTAAGTGCTGCAACTTGGTATGAAATGCAGATCCAATGATAGCCTAATTACTTGGTGCAGGTCTGGCTATCAAAGTACCATGCATTGCCCAGTACTCTAGTGTAGCAGCTGAGATTGACAGCAAGTGCTGCTGCTGGGGACTGAGGAGGTACGGAGGAGTGAACAGCTCTCCTTAAGACCAAAAGTGAAAGCCTGGCTTAATCCCTCTGGTTGGATATATCTAACATAAACCCTTTGGGGAAGTTCTATTTTAAGAACTTCCCCAAAGGGTTTATTGTCTTAGTGTGAATTTATTCCCACTGTATAACATTCTAATTAAACTTTTGGAAGATAATGTGAGTGAGGGATGATATTTGTTTGGGGATAAATGGTAGAATATGTGAAAGAGGATAAAAATATTACCAAAGCATAACGGACCTTTGGGAGACTGTGTTGGCGTCTGGGTTGGGTTGGAAGACTAGAATATAATGGAATGGGGGAGGCAGCCTTGGAGTCAAAAGTGAAGAAAGCATGTATGTATAGGAAGGAAGGCCAGAAGTGGGGTTCCTGATTCATCATTTGAATTGGACCTGCATAGCATGTGTCTACTACGTATTATTTCAGATATAAGCATGAAGTTTTATCTGGTGTGGTGAATGGGTGGCGGCTGTGGCCCTGAGCGTCCGGATGACGGTACTGGCCGCCGTAAGGGGTGTTTCAGCCCTGGTGGGGGCCCTGGTGGTGGTGTTTGGGGCAGCTTCGGCCCTGGTGGTCGTCATCCTGGGTGGCTACCCTTGAGTGGTTCAGTGTTCTATGGGCTGTGTAACCCCCAGTGCCGATTTTACATCAGTATGGAGAGGAATGTGTTCAGTTTGGTAGAGTGAGCGTCATGAGTGTTGCAGGAACCTTCCTGTGATGCTAATAAAATATCAGATTCTCTAACTTAGAGCCTTTACTGACCACCGGCTTCTATTTCCCGTATATATGTGATGAATGCGTTTTTAGCCAAACCAAGTAGCACTGACAATAGAATACATTTTTTACTGACAGTGGAAATCACAAACTGTTGACCGAGTAGTTTTTGAAATGATTTTTGTTTGACCTCTAACAGGCATGAGACAGTTTTTTTTTTCTTTTTCCCTCCTATATGTGGTATTTTTGAGGAAGTATTTGGAAAGACAACTGTAGTATTTTAAGATTGTTGCTACTATTGTTCAAAGAGTGAGTTTGTAGAGCTCCTTTCTCTTTGAGATTAGGAAAGATCTGAGGACTGTTGTCCTTTTTCATAACTGCACGTTTGATTTCAGGAGACTTGATGCTGTAATCTGTGAGTCTCATTTTGGGGCATCTGAAGTACACTTTAAGCCAGTGTGCTCAGTGGTTCAGTCGTGTCCGACTCTACAATCCCATGAACTATAGTCTGCCTGGCTCCTCTGTCCATGGAATCCTCCAGGCAAGAATCCTGGAGTGGGTTGTCATTTCCTCCAGGTGATCTTCTGGGCCAGAACCTATATCTCCTGCTTTGGCAGGTTGATTCTTTACCACTGAGCCATCTGGGAAGCCCAGAAGTACCTTTTATAGTGAATGCTAAAATGTTCCTGCTAGAACTGATTTTCTCTCTCTTTAAAATCAGTGGATCTAGATCATTCCTTGAGAGAAGCATGATAATGTGTTCTGTTGAGCGTAATGAGGAATGTAGCATCTTAAACATTTCCCTTCTTTCCCTCAAGTTACTCTTTTTTTTTTCCCATTGTGGGAGTAAAGATTTAGGCAAGATTTGGGGACTAAAATTGTGAGTGGTAGTAGAAATAAGTGCTCAAGAAACCGTAGTTTGAGTTTAGTGTTTTTTTTACTTATGGTTAGGAAAGTTGCCTAGAACCACTGGTAATACTGGGCATATTCTAGGAAGTGTTCAGCATTTATAATTGCAGTACTGTGATGTTTGTCTGGTCATTTATCTTATACCAGGTTTTGAGTTTCTCTTCTTTTTCCCAAAGCTGCTCTCTCCAAGGTATTTGCGATTTGCTTGTCGTGAAGTTACTTTTGGTGCTTCATCTTTTGGTAACTCCTTAATATTAAGGGCAAGTTTCTTCCTTTCTTTCTTTCTTTTTGAATTGTGAAACTAAATTGAATGTCTTATAATAGGAAATGTAAACTCGAAGTTTTTTTGTTTGTTTTCTTTTGCAGAAAAGTCCACCATACATTGTCTCTCCAATTCCATTCCTTGGACATGCTATAGCATTTGGGAAAAGTCCAATTGAATTCCTAGAAGATGCATATGAGAAGGTAAGTGTCACACATCATTAAAGGAAAATAAACTGGTGCTTTTCCAATTTTTTTTTAAATGGTGGAATATGAAAAAAAAAATGTAATCTTATGCTTATCCTGAGTACAGGTAACAGATAAAATTGGAGCTGCTCTGGTTTGAGAACTGGAGAGGTCTTAGAGACCCTCTTATGTTCTCCTTTGTTCTGGGATTATCTCTGAGGAAATTTAGTTCTGGTAACTATGGTTTAAAAACCACTGGCCTCAATTTTGTATTCACTGATCACAGTTAACATGGATACTATTCATAATTGACCTTTTTTTTTAACCACGCATCTGTGGAATTTTCTCACCCCCTCTCTTGTCCCTCCCACTTCAGCAAGTTTCTGTACTTAGTCTTTATTTCCACACCTCCTCCTTACTTACTCTTTAGTCCACTGCAGTCTGTCTTTCAAGCCCTTCACTAATGAGTACCATGTCCTAATATAGTGAACTCAGCCGTATTTGTCAGTGATGACCACTCTCACCTTAGCTGTGGCTTCTCTCACTTTTTCTTCTGCTTTCGTAACTCATTTGTGGGCTCACGCTTGGCCGTTTACTGTTGGGATTCACTGAGGTTTGGTCCTTGGCCTTTATTCTTTCCTAGCTATCTTGTCTCTACCTGCAGCTTCAGTTTTTAGCCACATGAAGTGAAAGTGTGAAAGTATTAGTCCCTCAGTTGTGTCTGACTCTTTGTGACCCCATGGACTGTAACCCACCAGCTTCCTCTGTCCATGGAATTACCAGGCAAGAATACTGGAGTGGGTTGCCATTCCCTTCTCCAGGGATCTTCCCACCCAGGGATTGAACTGCATCTCCTGCACTGACAGGCGGAGTCTTTACCTCTACGCCACCTGGAAAGCCCAGCCAGATGTAAATGACACCCACATTAAAGCCTCCGGCTCAGGCCTCTTCTTTGGTCTTCAGACCTGGATATCCACCTCCCACATGACTTTTTCTTAGTTGTCCAAAGTCACCTGAAATCAAACATTTAAAAAATCTGACCCTTTGATTTTTCTCTCTAATCCTGATGGTCCTTCCTGTTCACCTTCCTCATCATTGTACCAGTTTTGCAGTGTACCAGGAGCGTAGGGTTCACTCTTGATACTTCCTGCTCCATCCATCAGTTCATTGCCAAGCCTGCAGATTTTCTCTTCAGAATAATTCCGTATCCTTCAGCTTCTGTCTCCACTGGCTCTCCATTTCATTGTCCCGAGCGCTCATGATCAGGCTCCCGTAACAGGCTTGCTGGTCGTCTGGCCCTCCTTCAGCTCCTTTCCCTCCCTCCTCTCCATCCAGGAGCCAGAGGGATCTTTCTTTTACAGTATGCACAGATCAGTATCTTTCCCATGCAGTTTAAGACCTTCCTTCTCATTCCGTTGCTTGCAAGGACACAACTCCCTGAATGTGGCTTATAAGGCTCTGTATGGCCCTCCTAGGTAGACTCATCACATCCTTACCGTCGCTTTTACCTTTAGAACTCTGCACATGCTCTGCCATCAGGCTAACTGCTACCCCTACCCATGCTTTATGTCTCGGCTCTGGTGTCTTTCTCTCTTTTTAGTCCCTTTTATCCGTTCTCTCATCGAAGAGTTGCTTTCCTTTGTTCAGTATTTGTCACATTTGTAATTTTACATTTGTTAGTGTACTTATTCAGTTGAGTTGTATCTTTTTAAATAGGCTGGAGTTTCTTGAGTCAGAGACAGTATTTTTCTTCATGATTGTATCCCCAGTAACTGAAATCTTTAATAGTAATCAGAAAACTGCAAAGCAAAGCATTTAGCACCTAACCAGATTAACAAAAAAATTAAAAATGAGATCATTCAGTGTTGGTGAGATAGTGGTAAGACTCATAACTAAATAAAATTCTGGTATCTTCACATAGCAAGGACTTTAGGAAAGGTCATATTCTTTGGCTACTCCTGTAAAGTTACTTTTAATCAAAGGGAAAAAAATATCTATATTCTCAGAGATATTCATTACATAATTATCTATAATAAATAAAAAATGGACACATCAACCATAGAAAAAACAGCTGTTATGATGTCTGTGAAAGACAGAAAATATTTTCAATATAAGGAGTGAAAAAAGCAGAATAGAAAGTTTTATTTATATTTTATTTGGAACTGGATGAACATAATTATACATTTGGATAAAGATGGGGGAAGAATTGCATTAAGGTTTGTGAATGTTTTGATCTTCAACAGAGTATTATTTTATTATTTAAGATGAGTGTCCTAGCTCTTGCAGACTTTTTGGTAACATCACTATGGGTACTTTTCTCTCTTCAGTATGGACCTGTATTTAGTTTTACCATGGTGGGCAAGACGTTTACTTACCTGCTGGGAAGTGAGGCTGCTGCGCTGCTTTTTAATAGTAAAAATGAAGACTTGAATGCCGAGGAGGTCTACAGCCGTCTGACAACACCTGTGTTTGGGAAGGGAGTTGCCTATGACGTGCCTAATACAGTAGGTGACACTGTCAGCTTGAAGAAAGACAAATCTACACTATACAGTTTATAGCTAGTAGTGTAAGCTGTATTGCTAAAGTGTAGAAGAGATTATTCCTTGCCTCAAAACTCTGCAGAATCAGGAGGCATTTATAAGAAGGAAAACCAGGGGTAGCTTACAGAGAATGGGTATTTTGCTTTATAGCTGCTGGTGTGGACTAAACAATTTTAAAGGGCTTCCTGTGCAAAGCAGTATTCATAGTATCAATGAGAACTTAGCGTGTTAACATTTAATTTGAAGCAGTAAGAAGGAAAAACTCATTTCATCAGAAAGGCCTCCCATTAATACTTTCCTACCTCCTACCTGAAATTCTAGGATGAGAGCTCTTCTGAACTAGATGCTGTTGGTTTTTGAAGTTTGTGTGATTTCTTTGCTCCCCAGAAGGCAGATGTTTAAGTGCTGCAACTTGGTATGAAATGCAGATCCAATGATAGCCTAATTACTTGGTGCAGGTCTGGCTATCAAAGTACCATGCATTGCCCAGTACTCTAGTGTAGCAGCTGAGATTGACAGCAAGTGCTGCTGCTGGGGACTGAGGAGGTACGGAGGAGTGAACAGCTCTCCTTAAGACCAAAAGTGAAAGCCTGGCTTAATCCCTCTGGTTGGATATATCTAACATAAACCCTTTGGGGAAGTTCTATTTTAAGAACTTCCCCAAAGGGTTTATTGTCTTAGTGTGAATTTATTCCCACTGTATAACATTCTAATTAAACTTTTGGAAGATAATGTGAGTGAGGGATGATATTTGTTTGGGGATAAATGGTAGAATATGTGAAAGAGGATAAAAATATTACCAAAGCATAACGGACCTTTGGGAGACTGTGTTGGCGTCTGGGTTGGGTTGGAAGACTAGAATATAATGGAATGGGGGAGGCAGCCTTGGAGTCAAAAGTGAAGAAAGCATGTATGTATAGGAAGGAAGGCCAGAAGTGGGGTTCCTGATTCATCATTTGAATTGGACCTGCATAGCATGTGTCTACTACGTATTATTTCAGATATAAGCATGAAGTTTTATCTGGTGTGGTGAAATTATTTAATCTTTATTTTCAGTTTTTTAGAAGATTGCTTTCTTTGAGTATTAAAGAGTTATAATAACCCACATGAGTCTCATGATAAAACAGAACTGTGTTTTAATACTTGTGTACCCTTAATATTTTGAAGGTTTTCTTGGAGCAGAAGAAAATATTGAAAAGTGGTCTTAACATAGCCCACTTTAGACAGCATGTTTCTATAATTGAAAAAGAAACAAAAGAATACTTTAAAAGTTGGGGAGAAAGTGGAGAAAAAAGTAAGCACAATATTTTGGTTTTTCATTTGTCCTAATATGTCTACTTTTCTGTGACTAGAAATTTTAAGAATGTGGTGTGTGTGTGTGTGTGTGTGTGTGTAAAGAGCACACTGCTGCTGCTGCTGCTGCATCACTTCAGTCGTGCCCGACTCTGTGTGACCCCATAGACGGCAGCCCACCAGACTCCCCCATCCCTGGGATTCTCCAGGCAAGAATACTGGAGTGGATTGCCATTTCCTTCTCCAATGCATGAAAGAGAAAAGTGAAAGTGAAGTCGCTCAGTCTGTCCGACTGTTAGCGACCCCATGGACTGCAGCCCACCAGGCTACTCCGTCCATTGGATTTTCCAGGCAAGAGTACTGGGGTGGGGTGCCATTGCCTTCCCCGAAAGAGCAGACTACAACACATGTAAAACCACCTTGCATGCATGCATGCCAGATCGCTTCAGTCGTGTCTGATTCTTTGCCACCCCATGGACTGTAGCCCTCCAGGCTCCTCTGTCCAAGTGATTCTCCAGGCAAGAATACTGGAATGGGTTGCCATGCCCTCCTCCGGGGGATCTTCCTGATCCATGGATCAAATCCACATCTGTTACGTCTCCTGCAGGCTCTTTACCGCTCATGCTACCTGGGAAGCAAAACCACCTTATATTTAATGAAATGAACATGTTATGGAGTTAAAAGACTTGAGAGGAAGTAATTATTGTTGCTCACTTAGAAAAATCTTAAAATATTTTAATTAATGTGCATATTGTTTAGCTCATTTACATAAAAATGATTCATGATTGAATTTTGAAATAAACTAAATGTAAAACTTAGATTCAAGGTCATTTTAAGATAATATATAAAATAAAAAAATTTGCCTTCCATGTCAGCAAGTTGAAGTCTAAAAGATTAAATTATATATGTAATACATTATTTTTCTAACATTGTATGGTCATGATTTATTTCAACAAGAATGTAAGTTTAAATACATAAGCTTGCTGTACTACCAAAAGAGCGATTTTAGCTGTTCCCAATAGAAGCGAAAAAAAAAACGTTATTATGTGCTTTCTCGCATTATGTAGGGAATATATAGAATGTCACATAACGTTCTTTGGGCTCTGTGAGTCTGGTTTTTATACTGGACTGCAGTTAAGTGTTGCCATCGAAACCACTGCCATGGCCCTAGCAGGAAGCAGTATCTCTCTACAGGGCAGTGAGACTACTATGTGGGTCATCACATTCTGGATCTAGTCTTCAGCTTCTATAGCAGGTCCAGGAACCTGGTTTTATTCAATAGACCTGAGTTTTATGTGACATACTTGCTATTCTCCAAGAAGCTGATGTATAAGTGAGAATGCTGACTGGATAAGTACAAGTGAGGTGCAGTTATGGGACGAAGAACAGCATAATATCTGCTGCACTTCCCTTTTTGGCAATCTAATTGGAAAGCCAGGTGACAGCTACAAGCTCGTTTGGTGAACATGGAATCAAAGAACAGGACATCGACTGGGTAGTTGTGGCTTTTAAAGTGTCCTCCAGGTGTGCTTACCGGATGCATCTGTCTCTGATGTTTGCATATACAAAATGGTAATGAGCTACTTTTCTTTTAAGACTTTTTCGAGACTTCAGTTTTTTTTTTTTCCCACTTACGAATTTCCCACTTTTGATCTGGGGAATAATCCATTCTTCAGTCTTTGGACTGCTCTTTCTTAGAAAGCAGCTTTTTATCTCCTTATGCACGAAATAACCTTTTTATTGCCTTTATTATACTGTGACCTGGAGCCCAGATAACCACATTCATTTTCATCTTCTTTTTATCTTTTTGAGATGAAGGGCTCATGAACCTGAGTGAGGTTTTAGTTGCCCCTGTGGGATCTATCTTGGCTATCCAAAGAGGTGGGCTGCCTTTGGTTTCACTTTATTGTAGCCTGTCTGCAGGCTTTTTTCAATGGTGTGGAAAAGGATCTTGTTGGTTAATGAGTTAATTTTTTTTTTTATGAGTTAAATTTTTATTCTCATTTCCTTCACAGTATTTTTGCATCTCTAAGAAAACATCATTTCAAAAGAATTTTGGGCAATAGTAATGGGAATGATTTTTTCCCCTCTAGATTTGTTTGAAGCTCTTTCTGAGCTCATAATTTTAACAGCCAGCCATTGTTTACATGGAAAGGAAATCAGAAGTCAACTCAATGAGAAGGTGGCACAACTGTATGCAGATTTGGACGGAGGTTTTAGCCATGCTGCCTGGCTTTTGCCAGGCTGGCTCCCTCTGCCTAGTTTCAGGTATGGATAAAGAGATGATGCTTGGTCATTTCACTTGGTGTTTAATTACTGTACTATTGGTTTGCTTTGCATTAACAAAAATAAAAATTAAATATAGAAACAAACAAATTGGGGGAGATTATTAGTCTCCCTTCTTCTGTAAGAATTCAACATTTTTTTTTACATAGTGGGCTCATTTAACGTTAAGTTTCAGTTTTAGAAAGGTTAATTTGACTGTCCTGATAGTTTAAAACCCACTAGTCCCACATATTCCTTGTACTCAGGAAAGTTCCTGAATTCTACCTAGAAATGATGCAGCTTTCTAAGCACTTGAAAGCATTTGACTGATTTGTAGTTTATTGTGAAGTTTCTGTGTTTTGAAGTATCCATACCTTTCTTTGTCTCCTTGTCAGCTCTGTTGTGATCTCCTCAAGAGCAAGGATCATCTGTAATACAGAGAAACATTGCTCACAGGACTTGACATGTAGCTTAGTGTTTTGCCTGTTAGTAGCCTTTATTGATTCATTTCTGTTCAGTGAGGAATGGGAGTTATTCAAATTTTAAATCCTGTAGAAGAACCAGAGTGAGTCTGTCTACTTCAAGAATTAATTTGCTTAGAATTGGAATTTCCTGTTAACGTAAAGGTGTATTTCTACTTTCTTTTAGAATGGAAAATGGTTGTAAAGGAGTAATCATTTGAGTCTTCAGTTACAACATAGGTAGTGTGTTCAGAATCAGGGATATGTATGTTATAACACATTTCCTGTCCTTAAGGACCTTAGAAATTCCTAACAATATAAGATTTTCATGGATTCTTTTTTTTTTCTTTTGGTTCTGAGTTTTGTCAATTGATACCTGAAAGTATTGCTTAATTTTTTAAAGTCATCTTCATGTTTGAATTACAGACGCAGAGACAGAGCTCATCGGGAGATCAAGAATATTTTCTACAGGGCAATCCAGAAACGCAGAGAGTCAGGAGAAAAAATTGATGACATTCTCCAAACTTTACTAGAGTCTACTTACAAGTAAGAGCTCTTCAGATCACATATTAAACTGAAGCAGGAAATTCCACATTAAAAACATAGTTAATTAATATGTACATTTAAAAAGTAATAATACTGGCAAAAATTAGTAGATATGACCTTTGAACTTCATAAATGGATGAAACATAAATTACTGGGATCCTGTGCCTTACTGGAATTTAGTACCGTGCATGTGAAAAGTTTGCTAGTAAACTGCAATGAAGTCTTTGTAATCAATGTCATAGTTTTTATTGGCCTCTCTTCTCTAAAGGGGAAAAATAATTGGACTTTTGATGGGCAAATGCAAGAGGAAAAATGAACTAATTTTTATGTAAAGGTTGGGGCATGAAGTGCATCTGCAAATGTTCAATTTGTGTATGTGGTCCATTCTGTAGGGATGGGCGTCCTCTGACGGACGATGAAATAGCAGGCATGCTTATTGGACTGCTCTTGGCGGGGCAGCATACTTCTTCAACTACTAGTGCCTGGATGGGGTTCTTTTTGGCCAGAGACAATGGGCATGAAGTGCATCTGCAAATGTTCAGTTTGTGTATGTGGTCCATTCTGTAGGGATGGGCGTCCTCTGACGGACGATGAAATAGCAGGCATGCTTATTGGACTGCTCTTGGCGGGGCAGCATACTTCTTCAACTACTAGTGCCTGGATGGGCTTCTTTTTGGCCAGAGACAAAACACTTCAAGAAAAATGTTTCTCAGAACAGAAGACAGTCTGTGGCGAGAATCTACCTCCTCTGACTTATGACCAGGTTTGTGGGATTTTCAGTTTCATTGCTGCTTATGATACTGAGTGTGTGTGGCTGATTTTTAAAGGGGACAGTTTGGGATCTTCTATATACTATAGATTAAATTGATTATTTTTAGAAAATTCATCATAACTTCCCCTGAAATGTCCTAATCCTGGATCTGTTTGCAGGTATTTTGTTGAGGACTTTTGGACTATGTTCACAGGGGATAGTGGGCTGTAGTTCTATTGTTATGTCTTTGACAGATTTTGGTGTCGGGGTATATTATTGGTTCTCAGAGGAGTTTGGAAGTGTTCCCTCCTCTTTTTCCTTTTAGGAAGGCTTTGTGAAGGACTGGCATTACTGCTTTCTTAAACGTCTGGTAGTAGTGACCAGTGAAGCCATCTAGGCCTGTGCTTTCTTTGTGGGTAGTTTTTCATTACTAATTCGAATGTCTTCCCTTTTTACAAATCTGTTCAATTTCTTTTTGAGTTAGTTTTTTGGCAGTTTGTGTCTTTCTAGGAATCTGTTTCATCTAGGTTATCTAATTTGTTGGCAAACAGTTGTTAAAGTATTCTCTTATCATTCTTTTCTATTAGGTCAATGGTGATGTCTCCTTTTAATTCCTGATTGTAGTGATTTTTACAGTGATAGCTAATTACATACTATAAAATCCACCTGTTAAAGTTTATAATCCACTGGTTTTAAAAAATATTTTCAGAATTGTGAAACCATCATCAGAGTTTCATTTGAAAATGTTTACACCACTTCCAAAAGAGGGCCACGAGCAGTCCATTTCCCCTGCCCCTGGCAACCGCTAATCTATATTTTGTCTCTTTGTATTTGCCTATTTGGACATTTCATATGAATGGGATCATACAGTATGTAGTCTGTTGTGACTAGCTTCTTTCACTTAGCATGTTTTCAAGATTAATCCATGTTGTAGCATGTATCAGTACTTTAGTCTTCTTTATTGTGAAGTAACATTCCATTGTGAGGCTATACCACTTTCATTAACCTCATCAGTTGATTGACATTTGGATGCTATAAACATTTGTGTACAGGTTTTGAAAAAGCTGAAATTGATGATTTTTGCTAATGTTTTCATGTTTCAGGTGGGTAACATTTTGCAGGTCCTTACCATGCCATTCGTCAGAGTGATCTGTTATCTTGCCTTCTTTTTCTTTGCTGACCATGGACAGTAATAAAACTATTTTTATTCAGCTACTCTGAACTTGTTTGTATCCTGTTGCAGTATGTTAAATGTTTGTAAAACCTGGAAAATTTTTCTCTTTTTAGCTCAAGGATCTCAGTTTACTTGATCGCTGTATAAAAGAAACATTAAGACTTCGACCTCCTATAATGACCATGATGAGACTGGCCAAAACTCCTCAGGTGAGTCTCCTGGCTAGAGCTTTTCCTCTGTGGCCCCAAGTTTTATTTATCAAAAAGAAATAGTGTAATATCAAAGAGAATTTTTTAAAGATGTAGAATAATCACTTGTACATAATTTTCAATGTTACATATTCTAGATATATAAATATTTTTACATAATTGCAGACAGTATACATGCTCATCCGATCTCCCTACTTTTTAACAATTTGGGCTTTTACAATGGAAGTGTATTTTTTCCTTGTTTTTTTTAAAATAACATATATGTTGTTATAAGTAATTGTAACTGTGGAACTGTATAAATTGGATTGTGAAAGGCTTCTTGAAATCCCATCCCCAGCCCCATGGCATTATGATTTTTTAAAATTTATGTGTATCCTTCCAGCCCAATGTTGTGTCATATGGAAATCTTCTTGAGTTAAAATAATTTTTAATTGGCCTATCTACTAGCCAGTTTTAATGTATATGCATATTTCATGTATATTAGTGTTTTATTATACAGTGATCTGATTATTTGGTAGAGTATTTTAAAGTTATCTAATGAAATGTATTGCTTTCATCTGTAGACTGTGGCAGGCTATACCATTCCTCCAGGACATCAGGTGTGTGTTTCTCCTACTGTCAATCAGAGACTTAAAGACTCATGGGTAGAGCGTCTGGACTTTAATCCTGATCGCTACTTAGAGGACAGTCTAGCATCAGGAGAGAAGTTTGCTTATGTGCCATTTGGAGCTGGTAAGATGATTACACTTCATATTTGAATAGTTAGTTCTGCTAACATATTTGTTAAATAATCCATGTGAATTATATTTACAAATACCTTCCCCTTTTCTTATGGGGACATGCCTGCAGACATTTGTAGGACTGTAATCTTTGCAGGTTGGAAGAAATATTTCATTCGTACTAAAGGAAATAGTTCTGTGAATCCTTATATAGTGTTCTATTGCTTTTGTAACCCATCTAGTTTTATAGTTGTGATTTTTGTAGTCTACCCTGTTTTCCCTTATCATGCTATTTAAGGCTCTTTGTGAATTCTGTTTTAAAGAACCCTTGAAGTTAGCACACCATTTGGGCATTTCAAGCTGCATGTGCTCAGGTAATCAGCATTTCAGAAAAGAGTAGTGGCACGGAAGCTTTTCTGGGTTGTTAGTGAGCTTTTTGGTTCTTTTTCTATGTATTCTTATAATGTTCTTTAAATTTGGACAGTAGTCATGTGTGGATGTGAGAGCTGGACTATAAAGAAAGCTGAGTGCCAAAGAATTGATGCTTTTGAACTATGGTGTTGGAGAAGACTCTTGAGAGTCCCTTGGACTGCAAGGAGATCAACCAGTCCATCCTAAAGGAAATCAGTCCTGAATATTCATTGGAAGGACTGATGCTGAAGCTGAAACTCCAGTCCTTTGGCTACCTGATGCAAAGAACCGACTCATTTGAAAAGACCCTGATGCTGGGAAAGATTGAGGGCAGGAGGAGAAGGGGATGACAGAGGATGAGATGGTTGGATGGCATCACCGACTCCATGGACATGAGTTTGAGTAAGCTCTGGAAGTTGGTAATGGACAGGGAAGCCTGGCGTGCTACAGTCCATGGGGTCACGAAGGGTCAGAGATGACTGAGTGACTGAACTGAACTGAAATTTGGACGGGTAGTGCCTAACTGTGCAAACCTATGCATTTCGATTAAGATCCTAAAATAATGCAGGCTGACTGCTGTTCCTCCAGTAATTTCTCTAGTCATTGGTACTTTGTACAGATTAAACTGTATTCTACGACTTATTTGATTTTTCCAAAAAGACTGTTTAAGTGACATGACTTATCATTGGTCATACCTTTTCCTCACGTAAATCAAAGTATAAAGTCCTTTGGAAACTTTAGATCTTAGCAACTATTAAGACCCCCTCTTTGAGCTTCCATAATTTGTTAGAATGGCTCACAGAACTCCAAAAAGTTTGCTTACTGACTGATGGTTTTAGTCAGTTCAGTTCAGTCGCTCAGTCGTGTCTGACTCTTCGCGACCCCATGGACTGCAGCACGCCAGGCTTCTCCATCACCAACTCCTGGAGTTCACTCAAACTTATGTCCATCAAGTCAGTGATACCATCCAACCATCTCATCCTCTGTCGTCCCCTTCTCCCCCTGCCTTCAATACTTCCCAGCATCAGGGTCTTTTTGCATCAGGTGGCCAAAGTATTGGAGTTTCAGCTTCAGCATTAGTCCTTCCAATGAATATTTCAGGGCTGATTTCCTTTAGGATGGACTGGTTGGATCTCCTTGCAGTCCAATGGACTCTCAAGAGTCTTCTCCAACACAGTTCAAAAGCATCAATTCTTCAGCGCTCAGCTTTCCTTATAGTCCAACTCTCACATCCATACATGACTCCTGGAAAAACCATAGCTTTGACTAGATGGAACTCTGTTGGCAAAATAATGTCTCTGTTTTTTAATATGCTGCCTAGGTTGGTCATAACTTTTCTTCCAAGGAGCAAGTGTCTTTTAATTTCATGGCTGCAGTCACCATCTGCAGTGATTTTGGAGCCCAAGAAAATAAAGTCTGTCACTGTTTCCATTGTTTTCCCATCTGTTTGCCATGAAGTATGGGACCAGATGCCATGATCTTAGTTTTCTGAATGTTGAGCTTTAAGCCAACTTTGTCACTCTCCTCTCACGTTCATCAAGAAGCTTTTTAGTTCCTCTTCACCTTCTGCCATAAGGGTGGTGTCATCTGCATATCTGAGGTTATTGATATTTCTCCTGGCAATCTTGATTCCAGCTTGTGCTTCATTCAGTCCAGCATTTCTCATGATGTATGCTGCATATAAGTTAAATAAGCATGATAACAATATATAGCCTTGATAACAATATATAGCTGCCGGGGTCCAGCCCTGGTGGATCTAGGAAATTCGAAGCGGGGATGGAGTCGGCGTCCTAGGAATTAATTGCTAAATTAAAGATGTGGAGGGAGATTGGAAGGAAATAGTGTAGTAGGAAAATAAGTGGAGAAAAAGAGGCTGAATAACTTGGTTTACGTGGAAAACCAATAAAACTCCAAAACAAGGAGTTTGCACCATCTATGTAGGCCACCGGCGCCCGCTTGAATAGTGGAGGGTGCCCTGCCTTGGGCTCCCTCTCACGTGGGTCTTAGAAGTCAGGGCAAGTAAGTAGACATGGTGAGCCTCCATGCTCCAGATGGGAATTCAGCCAGAAAAGAAGAGAACGAGAAAAGACCACAGGGGGAAAACCAGTCTTTCTGGGAACTGGTCCGGTTTCTTTATTTTCCAGGTCCACTTGTATACTTTTAGTTATACATAAATGTAAGAAAAAGTCATGCAGGTTCAGCTGCTACGACCCTTATCAGCATATCTTTGTTCTTACAAGGGTCTTACATTTTTCACAATATCTTCTGGTCTGGAGACCGATCAACATTTTATGGTGCCACCTTACTTTCTATTGATAAAGGTTAGTTGATCAGAAAACTTGTTTCGCCTTAAGATCTATTTAGTCTTAAGATAGTGATAAAGTTACATTCTTACATAGCAAGGACACGATAATTTACAACAAAGAAAGAGGTGATCAGTGATCTATAACAAAGAGAAAATTCATTAACTCAAAAGTCTAGTATTGCTAACATCAAAACTACTCTATTTCTTTTTCTACATTCCAATCACATTGATTAACATACTCCCAGGTGCCTAAGGATATGGAGGTCTGGTGGCAATCATTAACTCAGCAATGAAACCCTGCACCAGCATGATTTTCATCTTTAGAAAAACCCTATGCTAACTAAGACTTTCAAAATACTCCAAACTCTCTGTGCTATTTATGGTTGAGGTTGTAAAACAATCATGTAAGTAGTAGCAAGAGTGTGGATAATCCTGTCACACAAGCTAGTCTGCCACCACAGAGGGCTGACCTGAGACACTCTTATCATGCCCAGGAGATATATTATCTGGAGTCCTAAGTTAACTCCTTTACAGAGAGAGGTGGTGGGGGATAGCCCCCTGTAAAGTCAGAGGTGTAGGTGAGAGCATAAAGCAGTAAAGTAGGCAGACTCTGGTTTTGTGGGTAGATGCTCGGGAACAGGGGAGTCTCCTGAGGCTCAATCCCACCTTTGCGTATGCTGAGCCCCCTTCCTCATGACCTTTGCCATGGGGGGAGTTCCTCACGCTGGCTCCCGGCATATAGCCTTTTTCTATTTGGAACCACTCCGTTGTTCCATGTCCAGTTCTAGCTGTTGCTTCTTGACCTGCATACAGATTTCTCAGGAGGCAGGTCAGGTGGACTGCTGGTTTACTGCATAAGTATACATACAACTCAGGAATAGCCTAACTGAAGAGAAGCACAGAGCAAAGCAGAAGGAAGGGGTACACAGCTGCATGCCCTCTCTGGGTGTGCCCCCCACCCCCAAAAGTCACCTCATTTGCAAATTCAGGTTGTGGTTCAGAGGGGCTTGTTATGAAAACAGAAGGCTCTTTTCTTCTTTGAACTTTATTGCTCTCTTCACTTAAGAAATTCCAGTGGTTTGAGGAACTCTGTGCCAAGAATGGAAGACTAAATACATATTTATTACAAATCACATTATCAGAGGTTGTGATACCTTTAGTAATGAAGTCAGATTTGAAGTCTTAAGTCCTGTAACATGGTTCTTCTCTTTCAAGGTTGCTTTGGAGATCTAGTCCTTTGCATTTCTCTCTGCATTTTAGAATCAGCTTGCCAGTTTTTATATGTATATGACCCTTTACATTTTGATGTGTTGCTATTTTCAAGTGTATTAAATTCCTTCTCCATTATCATTTGAAGTGGTGTTTAAAGTTTTGATTGGAAGGTTCATATTATTAACATTTAACTATGGGTCTCTTGGGAGAGATGTTTAGAATATTCTAGTGTATCTCCAAACTTGATTACCACTGTGTGTTTCAAACGTTACATATATTTAACCTAGATAGATGCTGGGTTTCAGGAAAAAAACAATTGGAAAAATCATTGTATAATACTCATGTGCTGCTTCCCCTAACAGACATTAAAAATCTCTTGAGATTTTTATGGTTACTTACACTGTTATGAAAAGAATATGTCTCTTTACTATAGTATCTGTGTATCTGCTTTTCACCTTTAATTAACTGTAGATAAACAAATTTTATCACTCCAGACTCAAAGAGATGAGAAAGAATTCCAACCAATTGTTATGGAAACTTTTTTTTCTTTTATAGGGCGTCATCGTTGCATTGGGGAGAATTTTGCCTATGTTCAAATGAAGACAATTTGGTCCACTATGCTTCGTTTGTATGAATTTGATCTCATTGATGGTTATTTTCCCACTGTGAATTATACGACTATGATTCACACCCCTGAAAACCCAGTTATCCGATACAAACGAAGATCAAAATGAAAAAGGCAGCAGGGAACTAAAATCTGAACAAACTGCGAAAGCATTGAAGAGAATGAAGTTTATGAAACAACTCCCAGTATGCTTTTTTTTTTTTGAGTTTGTAATTTTAAATAAGTTTATTTAAGCTTATGGTTTTTATGTATTAACTGAACAGCGCCATCAAATCCAATGGCATTTCAGAAATTTCCTAATAGTTTTATGATGGATACTTCATATGCTCTCTTTAAGGAACTCAAGCTCATTAGTTTGGGGGTGAGGATCTTTGGTAACTGGCAGATTCTAAATGACACAATTTCCAGGTGTTAAGAGCATACATAGCTCTTGGCAAGAAAGTTCAGAGTATTCAGATCTTATATTAGATCTCCAAGTATAAAAGCCCAGTGAAATATCTGGAAGCCTTAGGTTTTTCATTCATTTATTGGGCAGTGTATGTATATGTAAGGATGGGTGGGGAGGGAATAAACTCACATTTAAAGCCTTGGATAAAAGAGAATCCTATTGTTTTGGTATGATGATATTTAGCAATGATGGAGCTATATTGTAGGAAAATATAGCCTTTGAAATAGCTGGAAGCACTGTCTGTAGTTAACAGATTTCTGACAATGACTAATTATATTTCCTAAAAAATAAATAATACAGAAGACTGTTCGTGTGACTTGACCTAATTACCGAATATCACATTTTTATCTGCCTGATAAATTTGTATATGGGTCCACATAGTTCCATCTGTGTGGAAGTCCAAAATAAAGTGCTTGAAGAATAAGTTTTGTTCTCTTTGGCCCAAGGTGATTTCCATTTCCTCTCTAGAATCTAATCAGGGGTTTTTGTGATTAGTTCTGTTAATTTAGGTTAACAAGCTTTGTTTTTGAACTGTGGCTTTAAGACAAGGATCATACAGTGCAGGGTTTCTTGGGCGTGTATTTCACTGGTCAAATTCTGTGAAGCCTGTGTTCAAGAATCAACTCAAATTATAACTGGAGATGTGACTGTGTATTACAGCTCTGTTTAAAAGGTTAGAGGTCTCATGTTAAGCTATTTGTGAAGGCAAAATCTGTGTTGAGTTTTTCACATTAAATTATCTTTGAGAATATAGTCTATATTCATAAAGTGTGAAGTGTGTGGTTCATTGAGAAAAATTCAGGAATCTAGGAACTGGGATGGGAAAAAAAAGTGCCATTTTTATTTGTACTAATTTCAAACCATAATATTTTCTTTATTCATGAATTTAGGTAACCACATTAGTATCAGCAGTATCAACAGAAATCAGATACTTTTCATATCACATTATAGATGTCTTCTAACTTTTATCACTATGCAACTATGGTATTACAAGTCTGTCAGATCTGTTAGATCTTATTTCTTTACTCACCACAAAAATTTTTTAAAGTTTGAGTATGTCTATATAATTGGTTCCCTTGCAATCCTATATACTGTATGTTTTTAAAAACATTATTCTGGGGACCTCCCTGGCGGTCCAGTGGTTAAGACCTCACCTTCCAGTGCAGGGGGAGCAGGCTGGACCCCTGGTCAGGAGCTAAGTTCCTGCATGCCTCGGGCCAGAAGACCAAAACATAAACCAGAAGCAATATTGTAATAAATTCACAAAGATTTTAAAAATGGTCCACATCCAAAAAGCATTATTTTGAGAAGGGATCCATAGTTTAATGAGATTGCTAGAAAGGTTCATGGCACAAAAAAGTTAAAACTGTGGAAAGCCTGGTTCATGTTTAGTGAATAGTTATAAGATTTAACAAAATTTAGTTTTCAACTACAGGCTAATTATTGAGAAGTATTAACAAGTCTGACTGTGGAGACCTAATATTATAAGCAAGAGTACTGGAGTGGGGTGCCATAGACATGGTGAGCCTCCATGCTCCAGATGGGAATTCAGCCAGAAAAGAAGAGAACGAGAAAAGACCACAGGGGGAAAACCAGTCTTTCTGGGAACTGGTCCGGTTTCTTTATTTTCCAGGTCCACTTGTATACTTTTAGTTATACATAAATGTAAGAAAAAGTCATGCAGGTTCAGCTGCTACGACCCTTATCAGCATATCTTTGTTCTTACAAGGGTCTTACATTTTTCACAATATCTTCTGGTCTGGAGACCGATCAACATTTTATGGTGCCACCTTACTTTCTATTGATAAAGGTTAGTTGATCAGAAAACTTGTTTCCCCTTAAGATCTATTTAGTCTTAAGATAGTGATAAAGTTACATTCTTACATAGCAAGGACACGATAATTTACAACAAAGAAAGAGGTGATCAGTGATCTATAACAAAGAGAAAATTCATTAACTCAAAAGTCTAGTATTGCTAACATCAAAACTACTCTATTTCTTTTTCTACATTCCAATCACATTGATTAACATACTCCCAGGTGCCTAAGGATATGGAGGTCTGGTGGCAATCATTAACTCAGCAATGAAACCCTGCACCAGCATGATTTTCATCTTTAGAAAAACCCTATGCTAACTAAGACTTTCAAAATACTCCAAACTCTCTGTGCTATTTATGGTTGAGGTTGTAAAACAATCATGTAAGTAGTAGCAAGAGTGTGGATAATCCTGTCACACAAGCTAGTCTGCCACCACAGAGGGCTGACCTGAGACACTCTTATCATGCCCAGGAGATATATTATCTGGAGTCCTAAGTTAACTCCTTTACAGAGAGAGGTGGTGGGGGATAGCCCCCTGTAAAGTCAGAGGTGTAGGTGAGAGCATAAAGCAGTAAAGTAGGCAGACTCTGGTTTTGTGGGTAGATGCTCGGGAACAGGGGAGTCTCCTGAGGCTCAATCCCACCTTTGCGTATGCTGAGCCCCCTTCCTCATGACCTTTGCCATGGGGGGAGTTCCTCACGCTGGCTCCCGGCATATAGCCTTTTTCTATTTGGAACCACTCCGTTGTTCCATGTCCAGTTCTAGCTGTTGCTTCTTGACCTGCATACAGATTTCTCAGGAGGCAGGTCAGGTGGNGCCCCCTTCCTCATGACCTTTGCCATGGGGGGAGTTCCTCACGCTGGCTCCCGGCATATAGCCTTTTTCTATTTGGAACCACTCCGTTGTTCCATGTCCAGTTCTAGCTGTTGCTTCTTGACCTGCATACAGATTTCTCAGGAGGCAGGTCAGGTGGACTGCTGGTTTACTGCATAAGTATACATACAACTCAGGAATAGCCTAACTGAAGAGAAGCACAGAGCAAAGCAGAAGGAAGGGGTACACAGCTGCATGCCCTCTCTGGGTGTGCCCCCCACCCCCAAAAGTCACCTCATTTGCAAATTCAGGTTGTGGTTCAGAGGGGCTTGTTATGAAAACAGAAGGCTCTTTTCTTCTTTGAACTTTATTGCTCTCTTCACTTAAGAAATTCCAGTGGTTTGAGGAACTCTGTGCCAAGAATGGAAGACTAAATACATATTTATTACAAATCACATTATCAGAGGTTGTGATACCTTTAGTAATGAAGTCAGATTTGAAGTCTTAAGTCCTGTAACATGGTTCTTCTCTTTCAAGGTTGCTTTGGAGATCTAGTCCTTTGCATTTCTCTCTGCATTTTAGAATCAGCTTGCCAGTTTTTATATGTATATGACCCTTTACATTTTGATGTGTTGCTATTTTCAAGTGTATTAAATTCCTTCTCCATTATCATTTGAAGTGGTGTTTAAAGTTTTGATTGGAAGGTTCATATTATTAACATTTAACTATGGGTCTCTTGGGAGAGATGTTTAGAATATTCTAGTGTATCTCCAAACTTGATTACCACTGTGTGTTTCAAACGTTACATATATTTAACCTAGATAGATGCTGGGTTTCAGGAAAAAAACAATTGGAAAAATCATTGTATAATACTCATGTGCTGCTTCCCCTAACAGACATTAAAAATCTCTTGAGATTTTTATGGTTACTTACACTGTTATGAAAAGAATATGTCTCTTTACTATAGTATCTGTGTATCTGCTTTTCACCTTTAATTAACTGTAGATAAACAAATTTTATCACTCCAGACTCAAAGAGATGAGAAAGAATTCCAACCAATTGTTATGGAAACTTTTTTTTCTTTTATAGGGCGTCATCGTTGCATTGGGGAGAATTTTGCCTATGTTCAAATGAAGACAATTTGGTCCACTATGCTTCGTTTGTATGAATTTGATCTCATTGATGGTTATTTTCCCACTGTGAATTATACGACTATGATTCACACCCCTGAAAACCCAGTTATCCGATACAAACGAAGATCAAAATGAAAAAGGCAGCAGGGAACTAAAATCTGAACAAACTGCGAAAGCATTGAAGAGAATGAAGTTTATGAAACAACTCCCAGTATGCTTTTTTTTTTTTGAGTTTGTAATTTTAAATAAGTTTATTTAAGCTTATGGTTTTTATGTATTAACTGAACAGCGCCATCAAATCCAATGGCATTTCAGAAATTTCCTAATAGTTTTATGATGGATACTTCATATGCTCTCTTTAAGGAACTCAAGCTCATTAGTTTGGGGGTGAGGATCTTTGGTAACTGGCAGATTCTAAATGACACAATTTCCAGGTGTTAAGAGCATACATAGCTCTTGGCAAGAAAGTTCAGAGTATTCAGATCTTATATTAGATCTCCAAGTATAAAAGCCCAGTGAAATATCTGGAAGCCTTAGGTTTTTCATTCATTTATTGGGCAGTGTATGTATATGTAAGGATGGGTGGGGAGGGAATAAACTCACATTTAAAGCCTTGGATAAAAGAGAATCCTATTGTTTTGGTATGATGATATTTAGCAATGATGGAGCTATATTGTAGGAAAATATAGCCTTTGAAATAGCTGGAAGCACTGTCTGTAGTTAACAGATTTCTGACAATGACTAATTATATTTCCTAAAAAATAAATAATACAGAAGACTGTTCGTGTGACTTGACCTAATTACCGAATATCACATTTTTATCTGCCTGATAAATTTGTATATGGGTCCACATAGTTCCATCTGTGTGGAAGTCCAAAATAAAGTGCTTGAAGAATAAGTTTTGTTCTCTTTGGCCCAAGGTGATTTCCATTTCCTCTCTAGAATCTAATCAGGGGTTTTTGTGATTAGTTCTGTTAATTTAGGTTAACAAGCTTTGTTTTTGAACTGTGGCTTTAAGACAAGGATCATACAGTGCAGGGTTTCTTGGGCGTGTATTTCACTGGTCAAATTCTGTGAAGCCTGTGTTCAAGAATCAACTCAAATTATAACTGGAGATGTGACTGTGTATTACAGCTCTGTTTAAAAGGTTAGAGGTCTCATGTTAAGCTATTTGTGAAGGCAAAATCTGTGTTGAGTTTTTCACATTAAATTATCTTTGAGAATATAGTCTATATTCATAAAGTGTGAAGTGTGTGGTTCATTGAGAAAAATTCAGGAATCTAGGAACTGGGATGGGAAAAAAAAGTGCCATTTTTATTTGTACTAATTTCAAACCATAATATTTTCTTTATTCATGAATTTAGGTAACCACATTAGTATCAGCAGTATCAACAGAAATCAGATACTTTTCATATCACATTATAGATGTCTTCTAACTTTTATCACTATGCAATTATGGTATTACAAGTCTGTCAGATCTGTTAGATCTTATTTCTTTACTCACCACAAAAATTTTTTAAAGTTTGAGTATGTCTATATAATTGGTTCCCTTGCAATCCTATATACTGTATGTTTTTAAAAACATTATTCTGGGGACCTCCCTGGCGGTCCAGTGGTTAAGACCTCACCTTCCAGTGCAGGGGGAGCAGGCTGGACCCCTGGTCAGGAGCTAAGTTCCTGCATGCCTCGGGCCAGAAGACCAAAACATAAACCAGAAGCAATACTGTAATAAATTCACAAAGATTTAAAAAATGGTCCACATCCAAAAAGCATTATTTTGAGAAGGGATCCATAGTTTAATGAGATTGCTAGAAAGGTTCATGGCACAAAAAAGTTAAAACTGTGGAAAGCCTGGTTCATGTTTAGTGAATAGTTATAAGATTTAACAAAATTTAGTTTTCAACTACAGGCTAATTATTGAGAAGTATTAACAAGTCTGACTGTGGAGACCTAATATTATAAGCAAGAGTACTGGAGTGGGGTGCCATTGCCTTCTCCGAATGTTAGAAGGATGCTGATGGGCAAACAGTGGGAGTGAAACTGATCAGAATACCTACTCATTCTTTTCTCATTCTCCCTTAGAGTTGAATCACCTTGAATAGAAAGCTGTGCTTATCTAAAAAAAGGTTTTACCCATGAGCTCCCCTCTTGAACTGTTTTAGAAAACATTTGTAACTTCTAGAACACTTTATTGGAACTTAGCTGCTAATATGGAAAATTTAGGTAATTTGAAATTTCCAAGAATGCAGATTGCCTGTTTGTCTTGGTATAAATCGTAAACTATCTAAAGTTAAGACAAAACTCTGGAAGTTAAGTATCAGCTACTACTCTTCCTGCTGTTTCAGTGGTAGCCATGTTATCAGGGAGGACTAGTTTAAAGAAATAAGATTGAGCTCTCGATTACCTCTGTAAGAGCGTCTTTGAATTGGACAGCAGGAATGCTGCTTAACTGCTGAACTGTGGTTAATAAAATTTAAGATTTTTGCATCATATCTGGGCATGGCTTTGAGGAAACATCTTTGGATACAAATAACCCTGAATTTATATAATTAGGTAAATATGGATTAATCAGAAAAATACCCATTTGGCTTCTAAATGACATTGTATGTAGACTTAAAAGTTGATACAAAGGCAAATGGGAAAACTCTTCCTCGATGTGGGGAAAGAAAAATCCCGGTAATATTTAATTCTAAAATTAGGACAACTTTCTGTATCTCTTAAATCCTACATATTTGAGATTAATAATAAGATGATATGTACTACCATAGGCTGAATGCTTGTGTCTCTCCAGGTTTCTATGTTGAAAGTGAACCCCCAATTTGTTGGTATTTGTAAATGGGGGAGGTGATGAGGCCAAGGGGGTGGAGTTCTCATGAGTGGGATTAGTGCCCTCATAAGAGAGACTTTAGAGATTACCCTTGCCCCTCTGCCATGTGAGGACACAGAAAATAACAAGTCTACGAAACTAGGAAAACAGCACCAGGTAGCAAATCGGCTCAAATCTGCTGGTGCTTTGATCTTGGACTTTCTAGCCTTTAGAACTGTGAGAGATAAATTTCTATTGTTGAATAAACCACCCAGGCTATGGTATTTTGTTACAGCAGGCTGGAGAGACTAAGACATGCACGGAAACTAAGGCTCGTTAAACATGAAGAAGGCTCTTTTTGGCTGCACCTTGGAGCCTGCAGGGTCCTAGTTCTCTGACCAGGAATTGGTCCTAGACCCCGGACAGTGAAAGCACAGAGAAAAAATAACATAAAAATGGGCTTTAAAAAAAGAAGTGAGTTCCTAGTATTTATGGAAAAATATAGAAGAGCATTTCTATAGCTTTGAGTCTAGATGCTTTATTGATTTTCAACTTTTAAAATCAAGCTATGGACAAAAACATAGCAGATATGGTGCTGACTGTAAGATACGTGGCGATATTAACACCTTTGACACTATGATAGGAAAGTTTGGCTTCAGGAGATTTCAGGGGAGGGGGAGGGGGAACCTTAGTATCTTCATCTTTTGAACTGGAAAATCAAAAGTTACTATGAAAACTTGATGAAGAAACGGAGAGGTTTAAGATAGTCTCTAAAGTTATAAAAAAAAATCAAAGCAGACAAAAATTAGCTATAGTATTGACATTGAAAGGAAAGGAAGCCCAGTGCTAGGAAACTAAAGGTTAACTGTCTTATTGGAAAGTCAATAGACCATACTGAGTAAAATATATCGAGAGTTGATATGTCCAGAACTAAAGGTATTAGCACATACTGCAATTGTAACTGTTGTCTATCAAAAGAATTAAAAATATCAAAAACTATCCTTGAGTCTAAAGTTGGAGCAGGAAGGATGGGGCAACATTAGCTTTGCATCCTAAGCTCTGTGAACATTATAATTTGTAGAAGTGAGCATGTGCTGTAAATATAATTTTAATAAAAATGTAATAAAATGTTAAATTATAAAAAAATGAAAAAGGTTCAAATACAGTGTAGTTAAAACGGTGAAGTCATTTTTATTTCAGTACTTGACAAAATACCCCATAAAATTCAAAACTTCTACCATTATACAAAAATAGGTCTCTACAAGTGATATTATCTGTCTTCATCACCAGTAGCAAATATATTAGGCAGAAACATGTAACTTCAGTAGCCTTATAAGAAAAGTGCAGGACACCTCAAGCTACACATTCAACTGTATCATAATGCCAAAAGTTTAACCTTTTCACCCATTAGATAAATAACACAATGTTTATAATTTAATCATTTAAATTAGCATTCCACAAATATACATGTAATTGAATGATTATTGTGCATGAATACATACACAGTGCTTATATGTACAAATTCCAGTTTGTTTTCATGTGCTGGCAAGGGCTTTGTATACAATCATAAGCTGTGTTCGCATTGGTCCCATTGAATATCCACAATACAAAAGCACAAAAGAACCACTGATTTACAAAAGAAAATCTGTTTAAAATCAATTCATGATGTTTCAAAGGATTATCTTCTCATGCCAGCATGAAACTGAGTTGAACCTGTAAGAGAGGAACAGGAAAGTTCAATGATTTCAGATCAGATTGTGACTTGGACTAACTAGTTCATGATGGGCAGAAGATTATTCCCTATCATTAAAAAGAAAAATGCTTTGTTTGCTCTTAAAGAAGTTTTACTCAAATTTGAATTTTTAAAAAGAGATTTTGAATATATATATTCAAAAGCATCCGTGGCTGTCTCCATAGCAAGCTAAGTGAGATTAACACTAAGATTTTCTGTAAAGTGCCCTGCGGGCTGAATGTTCTATACAACATTTTGCTCTTCAAAATCTTGTGAAATTTAGATGCTCAGACCAACGAAGTCCAGCTATGATAACAAAAGTTTCCTAAAGCAACAAGTTGAGTTAGACAATTTCTTGTATGAAGAGATAAACTACTAAAAATAACCGGTGGTGAGTCCTATCTATTTTGTAGGACTAGCAGAAAAAAGGGTCTCTTCATCACCAACTCAATGGACATGAGTTTGAGCAAACTCCAGGAGATAGTGGAGGACAGGGAAGCCTCGTGTGCTACACTATGAAGTCACAGAGCTGGACATGACCGAGTGACTGAACAGTGACCACACTGGCATACATTTTATCAACTCTTACCTGTTTTGAAACGGTAAAGGAGACCTTGGATAGTCCAGATCTGATCTTGAGCGGTATGCAGTATGTCTCGGTTCTCCGTAGAGCTCCAGCCCGCCAGGAGAATGATAAAATGTGTCACTCTTTTCTGCACCTAAAGTAATCCAAAATGTACCTTGTAAAGAAAAGAAAAATAGCAAGCCCTTGAAAAATTTCTACAAAACAGATAAGGTTCAAAAGACTGCACTATACTACACTCTCTCCTATTTATAATAATTTTCAATTATTCTTGCTACAGAAATAGCAAGAGAAATTGCTACAGAAACAATAGTATAGCTTATTTTTTTTAACCTTTGAATATTAGAATTTCTGATAATCTGGAACTATACCTCTAAGAAAATATTTTCTTACTCTGAGTGAGGAGTGTCTAAGCGTGTGTGTTATGAGAGAAAAGGCAATGTGGATTAACAATATTAGACTATTAATGTTATTAAGTCCTTTTATCACTCTATTCTACTGACTTTCATTGGAAAAAACTGGAACCAAGACATAAGTAAGTAAGTAAAGTCACTCAGTCGTGTCCAACTCTTTGTGACCCCGTGGACTGCAGCCCACCAAGCTCCTCAGTCCATGGAATTCTCCAAGCAAGAATACTGGAGTGGGAACCAAGACATACTAACTTACAATACAGAATCCATTATGGTTTAAATTTCAGCTGTTTCAGTTTAAGGATGTATGTATGCGTGCTCAGTTGTGTCTGACTTTTTGTGACCCTATGGACTGTAGCCCTCCAGGCTCCTCTGTCCATGGAATTCTCCAGGCAAGAATACTGGAGGGGGTTGCCATTCCCTTTCCCAGGGGATCTGACCCAGGGATTGAACTCGCATCTCCTGCGTTAGTAGGGAGATTCTTTACCACTGAGCCACCGGGATGCATGTTTCAGAAACACGTCTTTTAGAACAGTACCGCATGTATTTCTTCCGTCTCTGCACAGAAGACGAGCAGGTGTTTACTACCAGTACCTGTCAGTTACGCTGTGTGTCTATGGCTCTGCGTGCTCCCCAGCTTCTGATCCCCTTTTGCCTGAAATGCTGCAGCCCTAGTGTTTGAGTATAGAGAGAAGGAATTCTAACTTTTGTATCACCTATTGGTAAACCCAGAAACCTGTTTAATATTGCTAAATTGTGAAAACTTCAAATTGAAACTTCCACATAATAGAGTAAGAGCAATCCTATCTCAAAACAGAACCTTAAATGCAGTTGAACAGAGTGGGCTCTGGAGCCGACTGCTCGGGCCACCATTTCCTACCGGGCAATTTGTTGCAAATGACAAAAGCTTTCTGTGCTTCAGTTTTTCATCCATAATTGTGCTTACATCACAGAATTGTGAGAACACATGGAAAAAAGTGGGGCCTAGTGTGAACTAAGTGTGCCATAAAAATCAGCTCCTTTACTGTTCTTCAGAACAGCAATGTCCTCAGCTTAGTTATAAGGGCTCTGTCTTTGGACAACACAGGTCCCAGAACACATTATTTGGAAGGTATGCAGTAATTTTAGAGAAATCACCAACATAAGAAAAAATTCTATTTTGACTTCACCTGGATTCAATCCAAAGCCATTTGGAGCCGACTGCTCGGGCCACCATTTCCTACCGGGCAATTTGTTGCAAATGACAAAAGCTTTCTGTGCTTCAGTTTTTCATCCATAATTGTGCTTACATCACAGAATTGTGAGAACACATGGAAAAAAGTGGGGCCTAGTGTGAACTAAGTGTGCCATAAAAATCAGCTCCTTTACTGTTCTTCAGAACAGCAATGTCCTCAGCTTAGTTATAAGGGCTCTGTCTTTGGACAACACAGGTCCCAGAACACATTATTTGGAAGGTATGCAGTAATTTTAGAGAAATCACCAACATAAGAAAAAATTCTATTTTGACTTCACCTGGATTCAATCCAAAGCCATCCCTGTTAATATTGATGGAACCAGAACTTGTGACTCGATGCCACCGTCGAACCAAAAATTTCATTCTAAAAAAGATTCCAATGGAAAATTTCAAAGAACATCTATAGTGTAAAGAGTACAGACACACACTTTCTACAGAATTCACGACATACATTTAAATATTAATGCAGATCAAATTTCAATATAATCACGTGGCTAATATTTTGTAAATGTCCCCTGTTTTGTGATGAAACTAACTGAAACAGAGCGGGGCTTTTCCCGTGAGACACAGAGGGCTCCTGCTGCCAGTACCACGTTCTGGCTTTAGAGGAACGCGGGACACAGAGAGAGGAAGAGCAAATGTAACAGAAAAGGGAAGCTGGACGGGCAGAGAAAGGGTGAGGAAAAATGAAAAGAGGAGGAAAGCATGGAGACTAAGGCCAGAGGAGGTGGAAAGAGAACAGAAAGATCCTTAAGCTGGCAGTGAGAGCGAGCGGGGAAGCAAGAAGGGGAGCGAGGCCATGCAGTCAGGGATGAAATACAGTGCTGGCTTCAAAAGGAACAGGGGTGGCTCTGTCACAACTCAGCTGTAGCAAGTTGCTGCCTGCCCCATTCTGGCCCCAAGAGCTCATGGAGCACCAGTTTTGATTTCTTATTCCAACTAGTTTCAAGGCTCGGTTTTTAGGATGGTCAAAATACAACGAACATACAAGAGAAGAAGACAGTGACAGTGTGAAGTCCTTTAACGGTAACTGGCTCTCAAGGAGCCTTCCCGAGTCTTTGGAACGGAGATGAACAGCTAACTCTTGTGACCTCTCACTTACTGCCTGGAGGTCCGTGCATATTGCTCTGCCCCAGGAGAGAGTGAGCGGCCTTTGGCCTTCAAGGATTAAGTCTCTTTTCTTTGTCAACGCACCTCCCAGGACTTAACCCTGTATAGGCTGTACCAGGTGATGAAGGGAATGAAAAGAAGGAAAGCTCTTTGCTTTCTCCAACCCTCTAATTCTTGTACCAGTGCTGAGAAATGACAGAACCAGACAGGAAGCCATCTGGGAGACACAGTCTGCAGGCTGTCAGGTCCTGGCAGTGTGGAGGCCAGCTGAGAAGGGCAGTGAGAAGCTGAAAGATAGCAAATGGTCCCCCTGTCTCTTATACACATCTAGATGTGTATAAGAGACAGGTCTAAGCGTGTGTGTTATGAGAGAAAAGGCAATGTGGATTAACAATATTAGACTGTTAACGTTATTAAGTCCTTTTATCACTCTATTCTACTGACTTTCATTGGAAAAAACTGGAACCAAGACATACTAACTTACAATACAGAATCCATTATGGTTTAAATTTCAGCTGTTTCAGTTTAAGGATGTATGTATGCGTGCTCAGTTGTGTCTGACTTTTTGTGACCCTATGGACTGTAGCCCTCCAGGCTCCTCTGTCCATGGAATTCTCCAGGCAAGAATACTGGAGGGGGTTGCCATTCCCTTTCCCAGGGGATCTGACCCAGGGATTGAACTCGCATCTCCTGCGTTAGTAGGGAGATTCTTTACCACTGAGCCACCGGGATGCATGTTTCAGAAACACGTCTTTTAGAACAGTACCGCATGTATTTCTTCCGTCTCTGCACAGAAGACGAGCAGGTGTTTACTACCAGTACCTGTCAGTTACGCTGTGTGTCTATGGCTCTGCGTGCTCCCCAGCTTCTGATCCCCTTTTGCCTGAAATGCTGCAGCCCTAGTGTTTGAGTATAGAGAGAAGGAATTCTAACTTTTGTATCACCTATTGGTAAACCCAGAAACCTGTTTAATATTGCTAAATTGTGAAAACTTCAAATTGAAACTTCCACATAATAGAGTAAGAGCAATCCTATCTCAAAACAGAACCTTAAATGCAGTTGAACAGAGTGGGCTCTGGAGCCGACTGCTCGGGCCACCATTTCCTACCGGGCAATTTGTTGCAAATGACAAAAGCTTTCTGTGCTTCAGTTTTTCATCCATAATTGTGCTTACATCACAGAATTGTGAGAACACATGGAAAAAAGTGGGGCCTAGTGTGAACTAAGTGTGCCATAAAAATCAGCTCCTTTACTGTTCTTCAGAACAGCAATGTCCTCAGCTTAGTTATAAGGGCTCTGTCTTTGGACAACACAGGTCCCAGAACACATTATTTGGAAGGTATGCAGTAATTTTAGAGAAATCACCAACATAAGAAAAAATTCTATTTTGACTTCACCTGGATTCAATCCAAAGCCATCCCTGTTAATATTGATGGAACCAGAACTTGTGACTCGATGCCACCGTCGAACCAAAAATTTCATTCTAAAAAAGATTCCAATGGAAAATTTCAAAGAACATCTATAGTGTAAAGAGTACAGACACACACTTTCTACAGAATTCACGACATACATTTAAATATTAATGCAGATCAAATTTCAATATAATCACGTGGCTAATATTTTGTAAATGTCCCCTGTTTTGTGATGAAACTAACTGAAACAGAGCGGGGCTTTTCCCGTGAGACACAGAGGGCTCCTGCTGCCAGTACCACGTTCTGGCTTTAGAGGAACGCGGGACACAGAGAGAGGAAGAGCAAATGTAACAGAAAAGGGAAGCTGGACGGGCAGAGAAAGGGTGAGGAAAAATGAAAAGAGGAGGAAAGCATGGAGACTAAGGCCAGAGGAGGTGGAAAGAGAACAGAAAGATCCTTAAGCTGGCAGTGAGAGCGAGCGGGGAAGCAAGAAGGGGAGCGAGGCCATGCAGTCAGGGATGAAATACAGTGCTGGCTTCAAAAGGAACAGGGGTGGCTCTGTCACAACTCAGCTGTAGCAAGTTGCTGCCTGCCCCATTCTGGCCCCAAGAGCTCATGGAGCACCAGTTTTGATTTCTTATTCCAACTAGTTTCAAGGCTCGGTTTTTAGGATGGTCAAAATACAACGAACATACAAGAGAAGAAGACAGTGACAGTGTGAAGTCCTTTAACGGTAACTGGCTCTCAAGGAGCCTTCCCGAGTCTTTGGAACGGAGATGAACAGCTAACTCTTGTGACCTCTCACTTACTGCCTGGAGGTCCGTGCATATTGCTCTGCCCCAGGAGAGAGTGAGCGGCCTTTGGCCTTCAAGGATTAAGTCTCTTTTCTTTGTCAACGCACCTCCCAGGACTTAACCCTGTATAGGCTGTACCAGGTGATGAAGGGAATGAAAAGAAGGAAAGCTCTTTGCTTTCTCCAACCCTCTAATTCTTGTACCAGTGCTGAGAAATGACAGAACCAGACAGGAAGCCATCTGGGAGACACAGTCTGCAGGCTGTCAGGTCCTGGCAGTGTGGAGGCCAGCTGAGAAGGGCAGTGAGAAGCTGAAAGATAGCAAATGGTCCCCCTGTCTCTTATACACATCTAGATGTGTATAAGAGACAGGTCTAAGCGTGTGTGTTATGAGAGAAAAGGCAATGTGGATTAACAATATTAGACTGTTAACGTTATTAAGTCCTTTTATCACTCTATTCTACTGACTTTCATTGGAAAAAACTGGAACCAAGACATACTAACTTACAATACAGAATCCATTATGGTTTAAATTTCAGCTGTTTCAGTTTAAGGATGTATGTATGCGTGCTCAGTTGTGTCTGACTTTTTGTGACCCTATGGACTGTAGCCCTCCAGGCTCCTCTGTCCATGGAATTCTCCAGGCAAGAATACTGGAGGGGGTTGCCATTCCCTTTCCCAGGGGATCTGACCCAGGGATTGAACTCGCATCTCCTGCGTTAGTAGGGAGATTCTTTACCACTGAGCCACCGGGATGCATGTTTCAGAAACACGTCTTTTAGAACAGTACCGCATGTATTTCTTCCGTCTCTGCACAGAAGACGAGCAGGTGTTTACTACCAGTACCTGTCAGTTACGCTGTGTGTCTATGGCTCTGCGTGCTCCCCAGCTTCTGATCCCCTTTTGCCTGAAATGCTGCAGCCCTAGTGTTTGAGTATAGAGAGAAGGAATTCTAACTTTTGTATCACCTATTGGTAAACCCAGAAACCTGTTTAATATTGCTAAATTGTGAAAACTTCAAATTGAAACTTCCACATAATAGAGTAAGAGCAATCCTATCTCAAAACAGAACCTTAAATGCAGTTGAACAGAGTGGGCTCTGGAGCCGACTGCTCGGGCCACCATTTCCTACCGGGCAATTTGTTGCAAATGACAAAAGCTTTCTGTGCTTCAGTTTTTCATCCATAATTGTGCTTACATCACAGAATTGTGAGAACACATGGAAAAAAGTGGGGCCTAGTGTGAACTAAGTGTGCCATAAAAATCAGCTCCTTTACTGTTCTTCAGAACAGCAATGTCCTCAGCTTAGTTATAAGGGCTCTGTCTTTGGACAACACAGGTCCCAGAACACATTATTTGGAAGGTATGCAGTAATTTTAGAGAAATCACCAACATAAGAAAAAATTCTATTTTGACTTCACCTGGATTCAATCCAAAGCCATCCCTGTTAATATTGATGGAACCAGAACTTGTGACTCGATGCCACCGTCGAACCAAAAATTTCATTCTAAAAAAGATTCCAATGGAAAATTTCAAAGAACATCTATAGTGTAAAGAGTACAGACACACACTTTCTACAGAATTCACGACATACATTTAAATATTAATGCAGATCAAATTTCAATATAATCACGTGGCTAATATTTTGTAAATGTCCCCTGTTTTGTGATGAAACTAACTGAAACAGAGCGGGGCTTTTCCCGTGAGACACAGAGGGCTCCTGCTGCCAGTACCACGTTCTGGCTTTAGAGGAACGCGGGACACAGAGAGAGGAAGAGCAAATGTAACAGAAAAGGGAAGCTGGACGGGCAGAGAAAGGGTGAGGAAAAATGAAAAGAGGAGGAAAGCATGGAGACTAAGGCCAGAGGAGGTGGAAAGAGAACAGAAAGATCCTTAAGCTGGCAGTGAGAGCGAGCGGGGAAGCAAGAAGGGGAGCGAGGCCATGCAGTCAGGGATGAAATACAGTGCTGGCTTCAAAAGGAACAGGGGTGGCTCTGTCACAACTCAGCTGTAGCAAGTTGCTGCCTGCCCCATTCTGGCCCCAAGAGCTCATGGAGCACCAGTTTTGATTTCTTATTCCAACTAGTTTCAAGGCTCGGTTTTTAGGATGGTCAAAATACAACGAACATACAAGAGAAGAAGACAGTGACAGTGTGAAGTCCTTTAACGGTAACTGGCTCTCAAGGAGCCTTCCCGAGTCTTTGGAACGGAGATGAACAGCTAACTCTTGTGACCTCTCACTTACTGCCTGGAGGTCCGTGCATATTGCTCTGCCCCAGGAGAGAGTGAGCGGCCTTTGGCCTTCAAGGATTAAGTCTCTTTTCTTTGTCAACGCACCTCCCAGGACTTAACCCTGTATAGGCTGTACCAGGTGATGAAGGGAATGAAAAGAAGGAAAGCTCTTTGCTTTCTCCAACCCTCTAATTCTTGTACCAGTGCTGAGAAATGACAGAACCAGACAGGAAGCCATCTGGGAGACACAGTCTGCAGGCTGTCAGGTCCTGGCAGTGTGGAGGCCAGCTGAGAAGGGCAGTGAGAAGCTGAAAGATAGCAAATGGTCCCCCTGTCTCTTATACACATCTAGATGTGTATAAGAGACAGGTCTAAGCGTGTGTGTTATGAGAGAAAAGGCAATGTGGATTAACAATATTAGACTGTTAACGTTATTAAGTCCTTTTATCACTCTATTCTACTGACTTTCATTGGAAAAAACTGGAACCAAGACATACTAACTTACAATACAGAATCCATTATGGTTTAAATTTCAGCTGTTTCAGTTTAAGGATGTATGTATGCGTGCTCAGTTGTGTCTGACTTTTTGTGACCCTATGGACTGTAGCCCTCCAGGCTCCTCTGTCCATGGAATTCTCCAGGCAAGAATACTGGAGGGGGTTGCCATTCCCTTTCCCAGGGGATCTGACCCAGGGATTGAACTCGCATCTCCTGCGTTAGTAGGGAGATTCTTTACCACTGAGCCACCGGGATGCATGTTTCAGAAACACGTCTTTTAGAACAGTACCGCATGTATTTCTTCCGTCTCTGCACAGAAGACGAGCAGGTGTTTACTACCAGTACCTGTCAGTTACGCTGTGTGTCTATGGCTCTGCGTGCTCCCCAGCTTCTGATCCCCTTTTGCCTGAAATGCTGCAGCCCTAGTGTTTGAGTATAGAGAGAAGGAATTCTAACTTTTGTATCACCTATTGGTAAACCCAGAAACCTGTTTAATATTGCTAAATTGTGAAAACTTCAAATTGAAACTTCCACATAATAGAGTAAGAGCAATCCTATCTCAAAACAGAACCTTAAATGCAGTTGAACAGAGTGGGCTCTGGAGCCGACTGCTCGGGCCACCATTTCCTACCGGGCAATTTGTTGCAAATGACAAAAGCTTTCTGTGCTTCAGTTTTTCATCCATAATTGTGCTTACATCACAGAATTGTGAGAACACATGGAAAAAAGTGGGGCCTAGTGTGAACTAAGTGTGCCATAAAAATCAGCTCCTTTACTGTTCTTCAGAACAGCAATGTCCTCAGCTTAGTTATAAGGGCTCTGTCTTTGGACAACACAGGTCCCAGAACACATTATTTGGAAGGTATGCAGTAATTTTAGAGAAATCACCAACATAAGAAAAAATTCTATTTTGACTTCACCTGGATTCAATCCAAAGCCATCCCTGTTAATATTGATGGAACCAGAACTTGTGACTCGATGCCACCGTCGAACCAAAAATTTCATTCTAAAAAAGATTCCAATGGAAAATTTCAAAGAACATCTATAGTGTAAAGAGTACAGACACACACTTTCTACAGAATTCACGACATACATTTAAATATTAATGCAGATCAAATTTCAATATAATCACGTGGCTAATATTTTGTAAATGTCCCCTGTTTTGTGATGAAACTAACTGAAACAGAGCGGGGCTTTTCCCGTGAGACACAGAGGGCTCCTGCTGCCAGTACCACGTTCTGGCTTTAGAGGAACGCGGGACACAGAGAGAGGAAGAGCAAATGTAACAGAAAAGGGAAGCTGGACGGGCAGAGAAAGGGTGAGGAAAAATGAAAAGAGGAGGAAAGCATGGAGACTAAGGCCAGAGGAGGTGGAAAGAGAACAGAAAGATCCTTAAGCTGGCAGTGAGAGCGAGCGGGGAAGCAAGAAGGGGAGCGAGGCCATGCAGTCAGGGATGAAATACAGTGCTGGCTTCAAAAGGAACAGGGGTGGCTCTGTCACAACTCAGCTGTAGCAAGTTGCTGCCTGCCCCATTCTGGCCCCAAGAGCTCATGGAGCACCAGTTTTGATTTCTTATTCCAACTAGTTTCAAGGCTCGGTTTTTAGGATGGTCAAAATACAACGAACATACAAGAGAAGAAGACAGTGACAGTGTGAAGTCCTTTAACGGTAACTGGCTCTCAAGGAGCCTTCCCGAGTCTTTGGAACGGAGATGAACAGCTAACTCTTGTGACCTCTCACTTACTGCCTGGAGGTCCGTGCATATTGCTCTGCCCCAGGAGAGAGTGAGCGGCCTTTGGCCTTCAAGGATTAAGTCTCTTTTCTTTGTCAACGCACCTCCCAGGACTTAACCCTGTATAGGCTGTACCAGGTGATGAAGGGAATGAAAAGAAGGAAAGCTCTTTGCTTTCTCCAACCCTCTAATTCTTGTACCAGTGCTGAGAAATGACAGAACCAGACAGGAAGCCATCTGGGAGACACAGTCTGCAGGCTGTCAGGTCCTGGCAGTGTGGAGGCCAGCTGAGAAGGGCAGTGAGAAGCTGAAAGATAGCAAATGGTCCCCCTGTCTCTTATACACATCTAGATGTGTATAAGAGACAGGTCTAAGCGTGTGTGTTATGAGAGAAAAGGCAATGTGGATTAACAATATTAGACTGTTAACGTTATTAAGTCCTTTTATCACTCTATTCTACTGACTTTCATTGGAAAAAACTGGAACCAAGACATACTAACTTACAATACAGAATCCATTATGGTTTAAATTTCAGCTGTTTCAGTTTAAGGATGTATGTATGCGTGCTCAGTTGTGTCTGACTTTTTGTGACCCTATGGACTGTAGCCCTCCAGGCTCCTCTGTCCATGGAATTCTCCAGGCAAGAATACTGGAGGGGGTTGCCATTCCCTTTCCCAGGGGATCTGACCCAGGGATTGAACTCGCATCTCCTGCGTTAGTAGGGAGATTCTTTACCACTGAGCCACCGGGATGCATGTTTCAGAAACACGTCTTTTAGAACAGTACCGCATGTATTTCTTCCGTCTCTGCACAGAAGACGAGCAGGTGTTTACTACCAGTACCTGTCAGTTACGCTGTGTGTCTATGGCTCTGCGTGCTCCCCAGCTTCTGATCCCCTTTTGCCTGAAATGCTGCAGCCCTAGTGTTTGAGTATAGAGAGAAGGAATTCTAACTTTTGTATCACCTATTGGTAAACCCAGAAACCTGTTTAATATTGCTAAATTGTGAAAACTTCAAATTGAAACTTCCACATAATAGAGTAAGAGCAATCCTATCTCAAAACAGAACCTTAAATGCAGTTGAACAGAGTGGGCTCTGGAGCCGACTGCTCGGGCCACCATTTCCTACCGGGCAATTTGTTGCAAATGACAAAAGCTTTCTGTGCTTCAGTTTTTCATCCATAATTGTGCTTACATCACAGAATTGTGAGAACACATGGAAAAAAGTGGGGCCTAGTGTGAACTAAGTGTGCCATAAAAATCAGCTCCTTTACTGTTCTTCAGAACAGCAATGTCCTCAGCTTAGTTATAAGGGCTCTGTCTTTGGACAACACAGGTCCCAGAACACATTATTTGGAAGGTATGCAGTAATTTTAGAGAAATCACCAACATAAGAAAAAATTCTATTTTGACTTCACCTGGATTCAATCCAAAGCCATCCCTGTTAATATTGATGGAACCAGAACTTGTGACTCGATGCCACCGTCGAACCAAAAATTTCATTCTAAAAAAGATTCCAATGGAAAATTTCAAAGAACATCTATAGTGTAAAGAGTACAGACACACACTTTCTACAGAATTCACGACATACATTTAAATATTAATGCAGATCAAATTTCAATATAATCACGTGGCTAATATTTTGTAAATGTCCCCTGTTTTGTGATGAAACTAACTGAAACAGAGCGGGGCTTTTCCCGTGAGACACAGAGGGCTCCTGCTGCCAGTACCACGTTCTGGCTTTAGAGGAACGCGGGACACAGAGAGAGGAAGAGCAAATGTAACAGAAAAGGGAAGCTGGACGGGCAGAGAAAGGGTGAGGAAAAATGAAAAGAGGAGGAAAGCATGGAGACTAAGGCCAGAGGAGGTGGAAAGAGAACAGAAAGATCCTTAAGCTGGCAGTGAGAGCGAGCGGGGAAGCAAGAAGGGGAGCGAGGCCATGCAGTCAGGGATGAAATACAGTGCTGGCTTCAAAAGGAACAGGGGTGGCTCTGTCACAACTCAGCTGTAGCAAGTTGCTGCCTGCCCCATTCTGGCCCCAAGAGCTCATGGAGCACCAGTTTTGATTTCTTATTCCAACTAGTTTCAAGGCTCGGTTTTTAGGATGGTCAAAATACAACGAACATACAAGAGAAGAAGACAGTGACAGTGTGAAGTCCTTTAACGGTAACTGGCTCTCAAGGAGCCTTCCCGAGTCTTTGGAACGGAGATGAACAGCTAACTCTTGTGACCTCTCACTTACTGCCTGGAGGTCCGTGCATATTGCTCTGCCCCAGGAGAGAGTGAGCGGCCTTTGGCCTTCAAGGATTAAGTCTCTTTTCTTTGTCAACGCACCTCCCAGGACTTAACCCTGTATAGGCTGTACCAGGTGATGAAGGGAATGAAAAGAAGGAAAGCTCTTTGCTTTCTCCAACCCTCTAATTCTTGTACCAGTGCTGAGAAATGACAGAACCAGACAGGAAGCCATCTGGGAGACACAGTCTGCAGGCTGTCAGGTCCTGGCAGTGTGGAGGCCAGCTGAGAAGGGCAGTGAGAAGCTGAAAGATAGCACATGGTCCCCAGGACACAAAAACACTAATACCACCTCTTATTCTGCCTCAGTGGCCTTCTGAGGTACTTGTGAGTAACCTGAATACAATGGGATTGGATAGTACTTAAAAAAAAATGTCCTTTGAGACTGCCTGCCTCTTACAGAAGCAAAGGGAAGGGCAGCAAGGACAAAGCAGCGAGGTGTCTGGGTGCATCCAGCCAGGTGAGAGGGCGGTGGGAGGCTGGGTCGTCAAGGGAGTCAGATTCTTGGCTCCATTTCAGCCACAAACAGAGCGAGCACGGGAATGCCTAGCTTGGAAGGGTGAGAAGAGGAGCAGCCGACGCCCCAGCAGAGCCCAGCACAGACTCAGGCCAGGGATTTCTACAGCGGGGCTGCTGGAGGCGCTGTGGCAGTAGTGAAGAAAACGAAGGTATGTCAGCCGAGGTAACTTTTCAAAAAACAGTTTTCTCCCTTATGATCTCTTTTCTTTACACATCTGAACTAGTTCATGGGCTTATTTAGATTAAAAAAAAAAAAGGGACCACCCAGACCGGATATTCTGGCTGGCTGCCTCTGGGAGGGCCCTTTCTGTAGTTCCCCTCCCTTACTCGAGGATGAAAACCTGCACAGAGGAAGGCGTATTTCAGTGACGGCAAGTGACTCCTACTGGATGACGACGGGGCGTGGGAGGCAGAGCAGAGAGAGGACGAAAAATAACCACGTTTCTCAGAATGCGAAAATGCATTCTCTACTCAATGCCTTTTCTTTTGAGCACCTCACCTGGAAATCGCCATGGACACTCTGACGGCTGACCGAAACCTGGTGAAGCCCTTTGGTCGGTTGGTGATCACCTCCAGGTCTGTGAAGGCCGGCTGTCCCCCCATGCGGGCCAGCAGGGCCAGGGTGGCGGCCTCACACTCCTGGAACCCGCCCAGTAACAGGAGCAGGTATTTCTTCTGATAAATGAGAGCTTTCCGAAAGCTTTCTGCCCTCAGGTATTTGCCATAAATCCTCTGTTTAAAGGGAAGAAAAACAGAAGGACATTATTCAAACCGTTCTGCAGGGGAGGATAATCTAGACTTTATTTTTAAAAAGTAGCAGGAGTAGAATGGCTGGTACCTCATCACTGTTTTCTATTTTACCAGCAAAGTGAAAAGTAAAGCTAGACCTTGATACTTCCACTTCCATTTAGTCAATGAATTTTAGCTCCTATTAGTCATATTTAATGCAAATATTTTTGTCTTAGCCAAAAATAGTATTAAAGCTTTTAGAGTATAGAGTATAATAATACAGAGCTACTTTTATTATTATCATCACATTTAACTTTTTCAATGTTAACATTTTCTATCTCTTTTAAGAGTCAAACTTACATTCACGCCATAGTTGGAATAAATATTACAAACGTTTTCTTTTTTTGGATTTTAAGTTAACTGATTAAGGTAGTTGTATTATTAATACAGTATTCTTTATTAGTCATAAGAGACGCTATTCAGAAGGCTTACCATTACCGAGCATGATCCTCTGATATTCACAGTAGTAGAGCTTCTATATGGAATTGAAAAGCTAACTTTCTGTTGGTCTATTAGGGATGAGACTGTGGGAATGGGGCCCATGAGCTCAGGGTGCTGCTTCTGTGACCTCTGTGAGCTTAATCTGGTCCCAATCCTGGGCATGCTTTACCACAGTTTTTTTGTGACTAGCTAGAGACTAAGACACCCAGAGAAGCCACCTCGGTGTGACCTAAAATTCTTTAGTCTGACCATGAGGGTTAGTGAGAGATGGAATAAGGCAAAAACAGAGGACCAACTTCAGTGTGCGTTTAGCTGGAGGATGTCTCCTACCTTTACAGTGGCATGCTCGGAATCTGGGCTCAGATTCTGAAGTAAAGCTTCATTCCTCAGCTCAGCTTTTAGTTTGTACACTTCAGCTTCTGCCCTCTTCAAGGATTTCTGGAGAGCCAGTTTTTCTCTGTTCCAGACTTCTTTCTCTGAGGTGATGATGGCTTCAATGTTGGGGCCACCACTGAGCGAAAACCTGGAAGACTGCAGAGGCCAGAGCCTACTTATGTGGTTTTAAAGACCAAGTCTCTGAGGAAAAATCTGAATTTAACTTATTAAAGGTATCCCTATGGGAGATATAGAGTAGTACTCAGCTTCCCAACCTCAGATGGAGAAGTTCAAAGCCAATCTCAACTGACATCAGGAGGCTCGGATGGTAAAGAGTATGCCTGCAATGCTAGAGATCTGGGTTCAATCCCTGAGTCAGGAAGATCCCCTGAGACAGGAAAGGCAACTGCAGTATTCTTGCCTGGAGAATTCCATGGACAGAGGAGCTTGGAGGGCTACAGTCCACGGGGTCGCAAAGACTTGAACTCGACAGACCGACTAATAGAACAACATTAACTTTTAAGTTTATGGCCTTGCCGAGGAGATTAACTTTACAACTGAAAGTCCCTATGAAAGTCCGGACTCAGAGATGCTTACATTAGTAGCATCTACTAAAAAAGTCCATAGTCTTTTTTTTTGGCTGTGCCATAGGGCTTGAGAGATCTTGAGTTTCCTGACCAGAGACTGAACCTGGGCATGGCACTGAAAGCACTGAGGCCTAACCATTGGACTGCCACAGAATTCTTTCCATTGTTTTTTGGGGGTAGACCTTCAAAATGGACCATCTGGGTCCAAATGCTGAGCCTGTTCCAAAAGCAGTACACTGGAAAAGCGGGGGGAAACCAGCATGTACACAGTGAAACGGGTCTCTGCAGAGGCTGTGTGGATGTGTTACCGTGTGTCTGACCACAAAGCCAGGCTTACAGGTCTCTCCTGTCTTCATACTGATGCTAACAGAGCTGACAATTTAGTATTTTATAGTTTTTAAATGGGAAAAATGTAAATAAATTCCCGAAGTAGTTTATTAGACTGAAATCCACAATTTAATAGCATTTTCACTGGAGTCGTGAACACGACGAGTGATAAATAATCGACAAGAACAGGCAGAACACACATTTGAACGCTTCTTCACATGTGTCTGCAACTGGCCCATAGGCAGGACGTTACCCGGCTTTGAAGATAAATGTGTCTTGGTTTGACTACTGACCTCAGTTTTCTCATGTGCAAGGCTGGGTGTGGATTAGACATTCTGAATATATACAACCCAGAATCTGGCAGAAAAGATTCCCAATCAGTCAATAAATAAACAGCTACTATGATTCCTATACAATTTTCTAATGATCCTACTACACATCAGATGCGAAGTATGCAGCCATGATAAAAATAGACGTACGTAATCTCTGCTATCTCCTGCCTGTCGATACCACCTGATTTGCTCCTCCAGCTTCATAATCATGTTTCTTAAATCATTCTTTTCTTCAGTCAGTTGGCCGATATGTCCCGTTAGCTCAGTATTTTGTCTCAGCAGTCTTTCCGTTAATGAGCCACAGGAAGTACCTAGGGACATTAAGATAGGCTGAAAGACAAAACAGCCTAAGGTTATACGAGCACAAATGTTTATGAATAATGCAGATAAAATGTGAACTCACCGAGAACAACAGGTTTCATGAAGAACCATGGCTTGTGCTGAGGCTTAAATAATAACCAGGACTTCACCAGGGAGGAAGGAAGGGCATATTAAGTAGATACAACAGCAAGTGTAAAGGTACAAGGCTTGAGTGAGTGTGTTGCCTTTAAGGAGTTACAGACATGCTTATTAAGACTAACCGTAAAGGCTGCTTTCATTATACAGATGACAGACCTAGACGTAGGTAGTGAAGAGCAATGAGAGGCTTAAGGCTGGAGCATGCCATAAACAAAATTTATGTGTGACAGAGTTCTTCGACAGTACTCTGCAAAGTAAAGTATAATAGAAAAGAAAGATTGTGTTGCCAAGCTGCGACATCAGGAAGTTATTGCCCACAGTCTAGGTGAGGAATGCTGAAGGCCTGAATGCAGGCAATGACTGAAGGCACAGGGACAGACATTTAGGAGCCAGAAGGAACAGACCCTAGCGACTGCTTGGGTGTGCGCGTTAAGAGCAAAGGAAAGTGATCTGCGCTGGCTTTCAACTCTATCCCGGGTGATACCATGACCAGAAATGTGGGATTAGGACCAAAAGGAGGAAAGGAAGACGATGCTCAGTCTGGTCTGTGCCTGTGAGGTTCCTAAAGAGGTCACCACGGGGTATGTTTCCCTAAGGAAAGGTGTTACGTAAATAACTGAAAATATAAACCTGGAACACAGGACAACGGTCTAGACTAGAACCACAGTCCACAAGAAGATAAGCTACGTAAGGGCAAGATCCTTATCAGATTTGTTCATCGTAGCCTCAGAACCCAATATAGTACCTGGCACGTACTAGGTGCCCAATATAAGTATTTGTTCAATAATTAAGTCTACTGAGAATTCAGGCTTTGGAATGAATGAGCTTTCACAGTAAGAGGACAGCAATGGACGAGCACAGGAAGAAGAGGAACTCTTGAAGGTGAATGACGAAAGAAATGGAAGAAATGAGAGAAGATTAACACAAAAGGTAAGGAAAGAGGGTATTTTAAATGGAAGAGGTCAAAAGTATCAAATGCTACAAAGAAGCCAAGAACTACAGGGACTGAACAGATTCACCGTGTGAGTCAGCTGAGAACACTGGCAGCGTCCCGAGCATGGTCTCACCGAGCGGTGCAGATACAGGCAGCCTACTGCCGCGAGAAACTTCACAATGTAAGTAAGAGGCCACCATAATTTTTCAATAATGCTAATACTGCTTCCCCTCAAACTTTCATTATCTTCTGTTGGGGTAAGGCAAACATTACTAATATTTTAAATAAATGAAACAATAAAATGCAGTGTCAGTATCAAACGATTCATGTAACTTCCATTTTAGCTTTGCTCTCGATACTTTAAAAAGTGTTTTTAAAGTCTTACCTCTTCTCCTGGCTGGCCAGTTAATTTTTGTAGTTGTAAAATAATTCTATCAATATCTTCCTGAACCCAAACAAAATCGTCATCATCTGCTGTTTCAAACTGTAGTCTTCAAAAAAGAAAAAAAAGGGCAAAAAGTCAAAACATATCAACTCAAGGAGCAGTGTTCCTACACAAACACTGCCGGTCAGGTGACACTGCTGCTGCTGCTAAGTCACTTCAGTCGTGTCCGACTCTGTGTGACCCCATAGACGGCAGCCCACCAGGCTCCCCCATCCCTGGGATTCTCCAGGCAAGAATACTGGAGCGGGTTGCCATTTCCTTCTCCAATGCATGAAAGAGAAAAGTGAAAGTGAAGTCACTCAGTCTGTCCGACTGTTAGCGACCCCATGGACTGCAGCCCACCAGGCTACTCCGTCCATTGGATTTTCCAGGCAAGAGTACAGGGGTGGGATGCCATTGCCTTACTACTTCACCTCTTTTTTCTCCTTTACATTAAGTGTTCTCTTTGCCTGAGTCAGGGTGTTATGAAAATTATTTTCAGGTAAATGAGTTCTGTTAAAGATCACCTTCTAATGGAAACATGCATTAACTTTAAAATTTCACTAGCTACTAGTGAGGGACAGACTCTGCCCAGCTTGCCTAAGAATGCCATTTCCAAAAGTTAGCCAGAAAATTCTAACCTATCGGAGGCTTTCTGGGCTAGATGCTGCAGTTTTGAAGCCACACACTGAAGTCTTTGTCTGATTATTTCCAATTCATGATGATAGCCAGTTCCTCCTCCATTCATGTCAATCATTTTAGGGTAGCTTGATTCCTTTGTCTCTCCCATTTTCTGCTGAAGAACCCAATTTCTGGTTCGATCATTGGTTAAACTCCATGTGGTTGGCTAGAAATTTTGGACAGAAAAAGAAAAACGAAAATTGTACCACAAACAGCACATCACATTCTTTCTTAAGGGAACATAATTACTGTTTATATTCCAAATAAACTTCTATAGATTTTTAAATGATTGTACATCATTTAATCCAGTATCAAAATTATATGATCACAGGACTACAATATTCTTTTAAAAGATATCATAAAACAAAACGTCAATCTACCTCGTTAAGGTTCTGACACAGAATTCTCCTGCTTTCTCGTTTTTCCTCTCGTTCTCGTTCTTGCTTCTGGAACCCCTGCATGACTCCTTGCAGCCGCTTCCCTTCCAGGTCTAGCTTGTAAACTTGCTGCCTTTTCTCCTCCAGCTGGCGCTGAAGGTCTTCCACCTTGGACTGAAGCTCGTGCATCTTCTTCTGCCCCTCTGTGTTGGCCTCCTGTTCTGTCTGCAGCGTCTTTCTGTGAACCTGCCTATCCTTTTCCATTTGCTGTCTTGTTTGCAAAGAATCCAGTTTATATTTCTCAGTCTCATTTAACAGTTCTACGATACGACTGTGTTTCTCCTCTAGCTGTTTTTGAAGCTCTTTAAGGAGGTCCTCTGAGGGTAAGGATGGCCGGGGCTGCCCACTATCATCGCTGCTCTGCAGCTGTGCACGTAATTCCCGCTCCCGATCCAGGGTACTACTCATCTCCCGAATCCGAACTTTCTCGGATTCAAGAAGTACCTGGAGCTCTAGGCTGCGGCCTCGTTCTTCGGCTAGCTGGGCGTCGTGCAGCGCTCTTTGGGATTCTATCTTCTGCTGTGACTCACGCAGCTGCTGTTTCTGTTGTTCCAAAAGTTGACTCAGTTGGATATTTCTTTGTTTCTGACCCTCAAGTGAAAACTTCAGATCCTTGTAGAAGAAAGTTGAATTTGAGAATTTGTTCATGCTAATATTAGTAAAAATACTTCATAAGTATACAATTGTGCCCTTTTGCTTTTATTAATCCTAAGTTGGTAGTATTTGGTAAAAGAACTGATGACCATTTTGCTAACTTATATCTTCAGTAGTTAAGAGTGTAAAATTATTTGGGCAGCCAGTTGATGTTCATCGAAGAATATCAACAAAAGAGAGTTAAGCTAAATAACACTTTCTCTCCCAACATTAATCATATCTGGTTAAGGAATATGCAGCAGATTAATAATCTTTAAAAATAAAAGTATTTATCATATAATGTGATAAGAGTTCCTGAAACTCCTTGAATTTTCCCATGTATTACCACATAACTAAAAATAACTGGGCTTATGGAGAAGGCAGGGGGACAAACTACTCAAACCCTATAAACATCTGTGATGATAAGAAATATTGATAACTGAAGAAATAAAAGTCCTTGCTAGGCAGAAAGCTCACAATGCCTGGTGGCTACCATGGTAGACCCTAGGGAAAAAAAAAAAAACAACAACCCAAATGTAGCAGAGAAGAAATTCTGGTTGGGCTTTCCAGGTGGCGCTAGTGGTAAAGGATCCGCCTGCCAATGCAGGAGGCACAAGAGACGTGGGTCTCAATCTTGGGCCAGAAGATCCCTGGAGTAGGAAATGGCAACCCACTCCAGTATTCTTCCCAGGGAAATCGTACAGACAGAGGAGCCGGGCAGGCTATTGCGGACGGGCTCGCGGACAGCGGGACACAACTGAGTCACTGCGCACAGAGAAATTCTGGCCGCACAGTATTTTAGCACAGAGCTAGCAAGTACTGGCCTTCCGCAGACAGAAGGGTTAAAGGGAACTCTGAAAATGGCACTGCGTGTAGTATGACCTGCTGTCAGCTCTGTGAGGCTGGGGTGTGCCTCTCTGGGAGGGAGCCCAGCATCAAGGGCTTCACTGTAAGTTTTCATAGCATACATTAGCAAGGGCTCTTGGTTCCAGAAAAGTACCACTGCTCTCCTTTCCTAGGAGAAAACAGGAACTGCACCACTTTGGGCTAAAAAGATACAACTGCCGTGTTTATCAAATTGTATATATGCTAATTCAAATTCCTAAAACACATGCTGCAGCAGAAGAGTCTCTATGCATCCCTGCATGTAGAAGAAAAAAAGGATCATACCATTAGCAATTTCTAGTAATACTTTAGATAACATCGTAAGAATATTCAACACATAGTGAACAATTTATCCGCCTGATAAAGAGCGTAAGGCAGACACTGTAGGAAGAGGAGCGTCTCACTATCACTGTGGATTCTTCCACAGACATGGAAAGATACAGGAAACGGTACCTCAAGTTCTTCTTTGTCCCGCTCTTCACTGAGTCCCTGCTTGGCTTTCTCTTTCTCCAAAGCCCACTGGAGCTCTCTGGATTTCTTCTGTTCACTGGCTAACGTGTCATTAAGCAAATGAACTTCATCTGTTTTATCTTTAACTTCCAACCTAAATGACAGAGACAAGTGAACTGTCATAAAACTACTCTGACCAAGTATCTATTGAGAGAGAGAGAACAGCATCCATGGAAACGTGGTGGCATACTGTAAGTGAAGTGAAGTCACTTGGTCGTGTCCGACTCTGTGCGGCCCCGTGGACTGTGCCCGCCAGGCCCCTTCATCCATGGGATTTTCCAGGCAAGGGTACTGGAGTGGGGTGCCACTGCCTTCTCCATATTATAAACTAATAGAACAACATATACCATATCAAGATTCAAGATTTTTCACTGTGGTTCACTTCCAATTAACTGTTTCTAATAATACAACTATTAGTTATTATTTACCATTGTAAACAATTTAATGTTTGGACTGGAATAAGGATTTCCATTAACTTTTACTGAACATTATAATCATTTGTGTGTGTGTGAAAACGTTCAAAATAATGACTATACTTATAATGTGCCCATGGCAAGTAGAATATCACAGTATTTACATCAACAAATTTATCCTTCTTAAAAGCATTATCTTTCTAAGATTTTGCATATTTTACCTAACTAGACCGTGAATTCCATTGAGATCAATAATATCATTTCACATTACTTGATGGTAAAATGAAGACCAAATTTATGTATCTTATACAACAACCAGTCTCAAACAGAACTGAAGCCATGGAGAGAATATGCCAATACCTAACCCTCAGTTTATCATTTAGAAAAATCTGTAGTGTTTCCTTTCCACTGTAGCTTTTTGTATAAATAACAGCTTCATGGTATTTAAACATAATATATAATGTCATATTTTTGTAAGATCTGCACAGTGTCTGTGACAAAATTATTCCAAGTCCTTCACTAATAATGGCTTCCCTGGTGGCTCAGACGGTAAAGCGTCTGCCTGCAATGCAGGAGACCCGAGTTCCATCCCTATCCCCAACCCAGGGAAATGGCAACCCACTCTGGTACTCTTGCCTGGGAGATCCCACGGACAGAGGAGCCTAGTCGGCTACAGTCCATGGGGTTGCAAAGAGTCCGACACGACCGAGCAGCTTCCCTTTTCGCTAATAATACAGGTTTGTATCAGGAAGTCTGGCGCACCTGAATGCCTCTAATTCCTTGAGGTGCTTATGCTGAGCCTTCAGTGTTGTTTCTAGTTCCAGTTTCGTCTGTGCAAGCTCGCTTTTCAGCTCGGCAACCACCATTTTCTCAGAGCTCAGCTGCTCCTGCAGCTCCGTTGCTCTGTCTTTCACACTGCCGAGCTCCACCTGCATCTCCAGCATCTGAGACTGCTGCTGCTGCATATTAGATTCGAAGAGTTCTGCGTGAAAAAATGTCGGTATTTAGAATATGATCCAGCAACTGGTACTTCGTTTAGAAATATTCTGTTGACAATAACAGACGTGTTATTTAGGAGATTACTACAAAGCAAATGTGAAATGATTACAGCTTCTGAAGTTAGCAATTTATATAAATACATGAATATGTAGATTTTCCTCATAGCGCTAAATCCTCAAGATTTCAGAACTATGAACATAGGACGATAAAAGTGTAACAGAATTCATTACTGGATATAAGAATTGAAATAAAAAGACTTAATACCATAAATAGGATCCTGTATTTGTTCATTCAGAATTTCGATAGCTCACACAAAAAAATTCCAAGTTTCTGACAGCCAAAGTACTGGTGACTCCGATTACAATGATCAGCAACGCCTGCTGGTTTTGTTCAGCCCTCCTCCACAGCAGTCCCTAGGAACTTCATTATAACAGAAGAGGGAAGTCCAAAGGCCAACCTGGATCATGGTTTTGTCTTTAAAAACAGACCAAATCCTTGCTACATGTGTATTGCAAGAAAACATAGTAAAATATTTAAAACTCCAAGTGGAAAAAAGGTAATGAAATATTTATCAGGATCCATCTTTATAAAAAATATAAACTTATGTACATATGCTCAATGAAAAGGTCTGAAGACCTGTTTCCACGGTTAGGATTTAGGAGATTCCAGGGCGGTTTTTACTGTTTCTTCCCTGCTCTACCATAAATGTATCTCTACTTGTTCCTGGCTGTGCCGGGTCTCTGCCGCTGTGTGGCCCTTTTCTCTAGGTGCGGTGCTCAGGTTTCCCATTGCCATGGCTCCTCCTCTTGCAGAGCACGGCCTCTAGGCTCGGGGGCTCCAGTCGCCGTGCTCCCAGGTTCCAGGGCACACAGGCTTAGCTGCTCTGAGGCACATGGGACCTTCCTGGACCAGGGATCAAACCTGAATTTCCTGCACTGGCAGGCCGATTTCTTACCATTGAGCCACAGGGGAAGCCCTACCATAAGTGTATTTTTAACTTAAAACGATTTTATCAAAGCTCAGCAGTTCCTATTAGAAGTCATATTACTGGTGTCAGGAGACAGGAATAACACTGACTTTAGACTATTCATGTTAATTTAAGCTTTTGAAACTATTTCTTAGGGGGTAGAGTCTCAGGATTTATATATATAAATATGTATATATGTGATAGTAACTAAGCTTTCAAAGGGGTTCTATTTAAATGAAGTAATAGCAATAAATTCTCTAAAAATAATCTTCAATTAATCCTATGTCTAAACATAAGGAATATATTTAATTTGTGGCCTTATTATACCTATTTTATCTAAGATATTTTAAGATATTTAAATTCTTCAGCTTTTCGATGACAAATGTGAGACTGATATAAATTTCAAAATAGGTAAAAGTATAGGTGTTTCTACCTTTATATTAAACCAAAATGAAAACAAAGATATGTATTCTCACTACATATGATGAAAATTCAGATTTCACTTTAATTTCTAATGATTTTGAGAGAAATCAGCTCTAATGAACAGATACTCCTCTTGAAAAGTGAAGAAAAGATCTGAACAAGCATTATCACAATAGCACAAATCCAGCTAGCCAATAATCATATGACAAACTTAGAGAAATGTAAATTAAAACCATAATAGCAATCCACTGCATAACCACTAGACGGGCAAGCAATCAAGGGCTGACGTCATCAACTTTTGGCAAAAATGTGAAGCAACAGAACTTTCTAGAACTATACTGCTAGAAAGTGCACAAATTGATATGACCGTGTTGGTAAAGAGTCTGGCATTATCTAATAAATTTCAAGATATATATTCTATGACCTAGCAATATATGTAACCAGAGGATTCATGCAAGAATGCATCAGAAACACAGCATAACAATGTGCAGAACAGTATTGAATTTAATAGCCAGAAAGTAGAAATAACCTCAATGTTTAACCACAGAATGAATATATAAATTGACATAAATTGTGAAGTAGTCACATAAGGAAATTCTATATAGTAACAAAAATGAACTATAGATAAATGTAACTCAGAAGAATGTTATAGAGAGGTGAAAGAGATAAGACATAAAATGTATCAGAGTGATAAAAAGTTTAAGAGCAGGAAAATATTTTAAACTTATGTGGTTTGCTGCTGCTGTTGCTAAGTCACTTCAGTCGCGTCCAACTCTGTGCGACCCCATAGATGGCAGCCCACCAGGCTCCCCCGTCCCTGAGATTCTCCAGGCAAGAACACTGGAGTGGGTTGCCATTTCCTTCTCCAATGCATGAAAGTGAAAAGTGAAAGTGAAGCCGCTCAGTCGAGTCTGACCCTCAGCGACCCCATGGACTGCAGCTCACCAGGCTCCTCCGTCCATGGGATTTTCCAGGCAAGAGTACTGGAGTGGGGCGCCATTGCCTTCTCCTTATGTGGTTTGGGAATGTATAAAAGGCAGTTAAGAAGTCAGGAGAATGGCTACCTCTAGAGTACTGCAGAGGGACATGTGTTCCCTACTGCTGCAGAGTGGCAGAAGCGCGCTTCTGGAATACTTGATATGAGGGAGGTTTCCACAGGAACTCATTTCATAGTGTTTATATTGTATATTTTTGCATTTTGTACTTTTCTATATATATGTTACAGTTTACACATACAAAAAAGGTATTAAAAAAGAAATGGTCACTTCCAATGAGGATTTCTTTTTCTTTTAGGTTATCCTCACACAAGCTTCAAAACAAAGAAAGATAATGAGCTTAATAGCTAAACAACCTGATCAAGGCAATGGCCGCTCATTTTAAATTAAAATTAAATATATCTGTTTATATGGGCTCCTCAGGTGATTCAGTGGTAAAGAATCTGCCTGCCAATGCAGGAGATGTGGGTTCGATCCCTGGGTCGGGAAAATTTCCTGGAGGAGGAAACGGCAATCCATCCCAATATTCTTGTCTGGAGAATCCCATGGACAGAGGAGGCTGGTGGGTTATAGTACATGGGGTAGCAAAAGAGTTGGACAGCAACTAAATAACAACAATCTGTTTATATGTCAGAAAATTGCTGTCTCTTGGATTAAAGTATTCTGTAAGAGTTACCATCATTCTTTCTCCATACATAGCTAGCTAAAAGTTAATTTCAACTTCTGTAGAAGATAAAGGGCTTTCCTGTTGGCTCAGAAGATAAAGAATCCGCCTGCAGTGTGTAAGACTTGGGTTTGATCCCTGGGTTGGGAAGATCCCCTGGAGAAGGAAACGGTTATCCACTCCAGTATTCTTGCCTGGAGAATCCCAAGGACAGAGGAGCCTGGTGGGCTACAGTCCATGGGGTACAAAGAGTTGGACACAACTGAGGAACTTTCACTCAGCCACAGGAGATAAAAGCACGTCCTTAACAGCCTGTTTGGCGCACATAGCATTTTTTCTCTTGTGACTGAGCAATAACTCCCTTACTTCCACCACCTCCATACATGCCAAGTCGCTTGAATCATGTCTGACTCTTTGCAAGCTCATGGACTGTAGCCCTCCAGGCTCCTCTGTCAAGGGGATTCTCCAGGGAAGAACCCTGGAGTGGGTGGCCATGCCCTCCTCCAGGGGATCTTCCGACCCAGGGAGTGGCCCTGAGTCTTTTAAGTCTGCTGCGCTGGCAGGCAGGTTCCTTACCACTGGCATTCACCACCACCACCTCCTCCCAGTTTCAAGAACTACTGCCTTTTCTTTTAAGATGGAGCAATAAGCTTAGATGGCATAGCATAACTGAGCATTTTTTATCTCATTCCCAAAGCTGAGTATGAGTTTTTGCCTGGTTAGAAAACCCTAATGTAAACAAATATATTTCAATTCTAAAAAATATTTTAAGTATTATACATGTGTGTTATATATATCTTTTATACATATATCTTAAAACAAACTGAAGACCTCTTTAATCCCTAGAGTAATTAATGCAGATTAACATACTGATAGGAGAATGAGGAAAAAATGTGACTAAGAAGAAATGTGTTTTAACTGAATAATAACAAGGGAAACCAAATGAAACAGTTTCTTTCACCCATTTATGTCACCATATGAGCCTGTCCTATAGCATACCTTGGCTTGGCTGATCAATCTCCTGCTCTCTTTTCAGAGTCGTTTTCTTAATATTCATTTGAGCATGCAGTGCTTGAATTTCAGCTAACAAACTCCTTCTGTCTGCTTTTTGGAGGCATTCCATAGCTGCTTGATATTCAATACCCTGTTTAAAAAAAAAGTCAAGAGGGTTGTAAAGACAATAACATTAAAAACCAGGAAGTCTGAAGAAGTAGGACATGCTAAAATTTTGGGAAAAGTTATTAATTTTCTCTTCCTGATCATTCTGAGTCTGAAGTCGCTCAGTCGTGTCTGACTCTTCGCGACCCCATGGACTGTAGCCTATCAGGCTCCTTCATCCATGGGATTTTCCAGGCAAGAGTGCTGGTCATTAGGATTTACTTTTCAGATTATTAGTCTTTGCATTTATTTCAAAAATCTTTAAACACACGATAAAATATGATGAGTAATATAATAAACACACATGTACTTAGCCCAAGAAACAGCCCCTATATAGCTGAAGTCCCTCGGGTATAACTCCGTGAACACACCCTCCTCTGCACTATCTGCTCAAGAAACAACTAGGTTCTAAGTCTGGTGTTACTTTCATGCACTCTGTAGAATACATTACATACACACACACCCCTTAAAATATATACAGTTCTGTCTTACGTGTTTTAAAACTTTATATAAATGGCATCATACTGTATTCATTTTTGCTTTTTTCACTGGATATCACTGGTGAACCATCCTGGCTGACACACACAGCTCTACTTCACACTCATTTCAATGTCACACACAGCTCTACTTCACACTCATTTCAATGTCACATAGTATTGCCTGATAATAGAGCACATTTTATTTGAGCATCTTTTCATTTATTGGATACTCTTTTCTTTCTTTCATGAGCATACTTTAACACCTGTCCATCTTTCCACTGACTGTTCTATTCTCATTAGGTATTTGGTTTGTAGATTTCTTTTCTTGTGATATTTCTGTCTGGTTTTAGAGTTAGAGCAACACTGGCCTCATGGAATGAGCTGGCAAGTGTTTCCTTCTTTATTTTGCCAGAGCTTGTGAAGAACTAGTATTACTTCTTTCAACATTTGGGGGAATTCACTCGTGAAGCCACCTCATCCTGAGCCCTACTTTGTGAAAACTTTTAAAACTACGAATTTAACTCTTTGTTATAGGTCTACTCAGATTCTCTACTTTTTCATTAGTTTTAGTAGTACTTATACTTTTAGGAATTTGTCCATTTGATGCTACTGTAAATAATTATTTTAAAAATTACATTTGGGACTTTGCTGGTGCCCCATGTTTGAGATTCTGCATTCCACTGCAGAGGTGCAGGTTCGATCCGTGGTGTGCCTGTGTGCTTAGTTGCTCAGTTGTGTCCAGCTGACTCTCTGCGACCCTCTGGACTGTAGCCCATCTGGCTCCTCTGTCCACGGGATTTTTCAGACAAGACTAGAACAGTGAGCGGTGGTTTCCTTCTCCAGGGGGTGTCTTCCCGATGCCAGGGTAAACCGTTATCTCCTGTGTCTCCTGTACTGCAGGATTCTTTACCTGCTGAGCCACTGGGGAAGCCCTTGATCCCTGGTGGGGGAACTAAAATTCCACAAGCCTGATGTTGTGGCCAAAATTTAAAGGGTGTTTTACCATTTTCTTTAACTTAGTCTCCAGAAAACCCTCTATTTTATTTACGTTTCAAAGAGTCAGCTTCTACCTTTTCATCCTCTCTACTGTACCAGCGTATCCATTTCATTAATTTCTTTTTTCTTTATTACAGCTGAGCCTCATTATTTGTGGATTACATATTTAAGAATTTGTCTACTCATGAATTTATCTGTGACACTAAATTCAATACTTGTGATGCTCTTAACAGTCATTCTCAAACATGTGCATAGAGCGGCAAGAAATTTAAACTGCACATTCACATGTTTCTAGTGGAAATCAAGCAAGGTGATATTTTGCCATCTTTTATTTCTTATACTGTAAACAAGTGTCCTTTCTGTCATCCATTTAGTGCCGTATTTGGGGGGTACATTTGTGCTTTTTATTGACGATTTTGTTGTTTAAAATGGTTCCCAAGCATAGACATGAAGTATTTGTCCAGCACAACAAGGCTGAAAGATAAGTTACAGAGAAAATGCATGTGTTAGAAAAGTTTTGTTTAGGTTTAAGTTACAGTGCAGCTGAGTTCAATGTTAATGATTCAGCAATACATAATCAATAGGGTGTCTTTAAACAGAAATGCACATAAAACAAGATTATATACTGACTGCTTGACAAAAATGTCACCACCAGGGACTCACAGGCATTCCCCTGCTGGCAATGGCTCAACAGTCACAACAGCTTTACCAATCTTACTACTGCAAATAAAGAGAACTGATGGTATTTTATTCTTTCTGTTTTCTTTAGACTTATTTTGTTTCTCTTTTTCTAAATTCCCAGATTGGCTGATTAACTCATTAATTTTTAGTCCTGCTTATTTTCTAACATAAGAGAAAATATCTGTAGCAATACTTTTTATCCTAAATATTCTTAGTGGCTTCTGTTAAAATTTTAACCTTAAGACTTACTTTAAAACTAATAAATAACTCATTTTCTATAAATAACTATAAGTATTTCTAATAAACAACTAATAAAAAACTCATTTTCTCATTACTATTAAAAAGCATTCGTTGTTTTAAAGTTTTTCTTACAGTCTTATTTTGATACCTGTTCTTGTATTCTCTGTTCCAAACAGTTTAATAATTCAGCCGCATCCCCTGTACCTCGAGCGGTCAGCTCAGTCTGAAGTGCGGCTAGTAAAACACTGCGCTCCTTTAAGAAAACCTGCTGCAGAGCAAGCAGCATTTCACCTCGCCAGTCAGAGGAGCTCTCATGAGGTTGAGAACTATCATAAACCTGGCAGAGTACAAAAAACAAAAATTAGTTTTCAAATACACTAAGAACTGTTCTAGAAATGACATCTGTCTGATAACCAAAATCAACACTGGAAGTCTAAGAGGATACAAGCTTACTTTCAAGGGTGCAACTTGGAGCATTTAAACAATAAATAGAAATTTATGTGGAAAACGCCATAACAGACAACAGTTAATCTGGCAAACAAAGTGCCTTATTATCAGTAAAACTCATACAAGGCTACGTAGATGCACAACAGTCTTTGAGTACCTTGGCCTCGCTTTGCACTTGCATTTTGGTGATTAAATCCTTAAGAGATGAGATTGTACTCAGGTAAGCTCTTCTCTCTTCCAGCCACGACTCTGGCGCCTGCTGAGCAGAACGGTCTTCTGCGTCACTACAGGGAGACTCGGTGAGCGAGAGCACCTGCATGCCTTCATTATGGACAGCTCTCAGCAGCCCCTAGAAGCCACAACAAAAAAGCCAGAGTTAAGACATTTTCAAAAACTGTCAAGTCGGACATGAAAAGAGGAATCCCAGTTAGACCGATTTAGAAAAGCCACTGCAGCAAGGAAACGCCAGCCTGCCATCACTGAACGCTTCCTTCCTGCGGAGGGGCACACCGATCCTGGAAGACTGCCTATGCCCTTACGTGGCGCTCATCTCCTAGGTTCTTTCTATTTATCTAACGTGCTCTTCTTGGATTTATATCAGGCACTAATTTGACCAAAAGAAATATGTAGAAGATAGGTTCTAGACTTTGAGACTGCTTTAATAATTTGGCAAACAAAAATATTAGGAATGGAAAGTTTTAATAATCTTTATACAATTAAATATACTCTAATTATCTGTAAAAAAACACAAATAAAACTAAATAGAGCTGCAAGTTTCCTTCTAGCTATGAAATTCTCTCTTCAGAGAGATCTTAATATAGTAAGATCTTCTATACTAACTTCTAATTAAACTATTATGTTCAACATAGAAACTACACTCACTAAGTTTTACTCAAAGATGGCTGTCTTTTAGTACCTTTATTTTCTTTGGAAATGAATCTCCTGAACTTTCACCTTCTTCTCCTTGGCCTTCTGACGCCGTGTCAAATCCTTGACTTTGTGAAAGATAAATTCCCTGACCCCAGTCTGATCCAGAATCTAAAGTAAAGAAAACCATTGACTATTGAAGAGAAACAAACTCTTTTTTAAGTAAGTACTATAAAAATTCCAGAAGTTTATCTAACTTACCACTGGAACATATTTCTCTAGTTTGGTAAGCATCAGCATGTGTTAACTCAGGAATTGAGGAGCCCTAATCAGAGAAAACAAAGAAATAAAACACTTTGTGCTTTATTAAAAAAAAAAAGGTCCAAATGAACATTTTACTTTTTTTGTAATGCTGTCAAAAAAACAAATATGTCACACCTTTCACAATAAATAAAACTATCCATGGTTTATAGTAAGGCTTTACTTTTTTTCTTCAGGGATATTACCATAATAAGAGACATTAATAAATTAAGGAATAACATCAGGTTCTAAATCTGCATAGGAGCTTTGTGGGACATTATTATTTGACTGTACACAAAAGATTTTTAAATTGTAATTTTATTATAAGGAAGAAATTGCCCCCAAATTTGTCTCTTAAAAACATAACATTTTGGGAAAAAAGAAAAAAAACAACAACCAAAGAATGCTGAAAAAATACACTGTGAAGACCAAATACCTCTTTAGACCTCAGACACTGGATCACTGCCTTCAAGGTACTACACTCCTCTGTCAGTAACTGGATAGCGACATAGTGATCCCTCTTTAAGGTTTCAGCTTCTGAAATGTGTCTGGATTCCATATCCAGGATTTCAGCAGCATGTAGTTCTTGCATCTGCTCAATCTTTTCAGTAAACTGATTAATTATTTCAGTGACTTCTTCTGATGAACATTCCCTCTGTAAGTCAATCTGGATTCCTGCATTTCTAACAAGAACTTGTGGTGTCTGATTGCTGCTGCTGACCTTGAGGGTCCCATCTGTCTGGGATGCGCAGCTCTGACCCACTTTTATAGGAAGTGGCTCTAATGTGCACACCTTTCTGTCTTCTTGTACCTCAGTATTATCTTCTCTTTCTGAGAAGCAAGATAATTTTGCTTCTGCCTTTTTGAGTTGATCTGTAACTTGGCTTAAATCTTTCTGGAGAAATGCCGTATATGTTTCTTTTACCTAAAACGTAAAACAGTTTAGAACATTCAGGTAAAAATATCACATGTAGAATTTACGGTTGAGAGTATAATTCATGTTAATATGCCCATTTTCAACAGAATAACAGGGAAAACATTTCAGAAACAGTTTTCATACACATTTGCATATAGGTAGACTCACAGATTAACACAGAAGTGAAACCATTTTATCAGACTCTATTTTTGGTTCTCAGGGGTTAACATCCATCTTTCTCCTTTTTCATTAACTAGACTAGAAGATTAAAAGCATCCCCCTTTTAAGAGACTAAAAGATTAAAAGAGATTCCAAGTAAAACCAAACAAGAAAGACGAGAGCAATGAAATTTATAATTACTTTTCATCAAATTTATGAAAGATTTTTTAATCCTAGCTGTTAAGTTACAGATCTGGGATTGTTTTCATATTGAGAGAATATACACTTTGAATAAAATAGGTAGAAATAGAAGCTATGTTATTAATTTTACCAAAAGTTCTTCTTGAAGTTTTTCTGCCTTCTCTTTGTAACTGGCAAGTTCCTCTTTGGCAGCTGCTGACTCTGCTCTAACAGTCTCAAGCTGACCCCAAAACCCATTTCCTTCATTGGTATGAAGCAGCTCAGCAGTTGTCTGAATGGTAGTGGAAAACATAAACATGTCATTTTTAAAAAACAAAGCCAAATTCAAGGTACTTGAATATTTCAATAAAGCTTTTTCAGGAACAACTGCCTATCAGATTCAAGGGGTTAAAATGACCCATGTTCTTTCAACAAATAGGGAAACTCTTCAGAACCATTATTTTATATTCTTGAGTCAGTACACACACACACACAAAGAATGATTTTTCTGCGAATGAAAGGTAAATCATGTCAATTGAATATTTTATGATTTTAAAATTTTATAATTAATGAAACAGTTTCAGTTATCTATTCAAAATTTTTCATATCACTCTCCTCAAAAGATATCAGGTGGTTTACTAAGATATTTTTTAGATATTAAGAAATAATAAAATCTTACTAAGATATTTTAATCATATGGAAAGTCACATTACTATTTTAAATATTATTTACAGTAATTTATATAGTTTCAGTTAGCTAGAAGGAAAAAGGCCTAGTAAATGCAAAGAATTACTACTTTTTGACAAATAAATATTCATAAGAACCTAATATATCAGTTAAATTTCTGGTGTTCAGATAAGACTACACATTACTCAAAATTACAAATATATAAAATGAGAATCTGAAAATTAAAGTCCTTCCACATCTGTCCTATGCTAAAAAATACCTACACTTTCAGAACTTTACATAAACACACTTTCAGAGAAGAAAGGATGAAATCTAACAGAGGTATGTAAAGAATCTGTAAAAGCAAATGATTTATCACTCATACATTAATGCACTAGAAAACTAATATATTCTGATATTTTTCATTGTGTAAAAGGAATGGTAACACTTAACATGCATATCAGAAGAGGGAAAAATCCATACAAGTTCCAGAGGACATTTGCTATACTTAACATTTCGACGTTTCTTGTGACTGCTCTACTTACGACTGCTCACAATGGCAGTAAAATAAATACTGTGGTTTTACAACTATACAAAACACAGTCTGTATCCACTATTCTAGTGATAATAATATGACCGTATAGAATGGTAATTTTTTAAAAATAAAAACCCTTTATATATGGAATTGTTAGATATAAAGAACATTGTACGAATTTAATAAGTTAGCAGTAAGTTTAAGGAAAAGGGAAAAGAGTTTCTTAAGTTATTTAAGTGAAAAAGATCAAATACAAACTAACCTTGAGAACTTCTAAATCTCCTGGAGGGCTTCTTTCCCTTTCTTTCCTTCCCTGTTTTTTCTCATTGTCTTCCAACAGCTTCTGCAGTTCTAGTAGCTTCTTTTCTTTTTCCAGAGCATTTTTTTCTGCAATTTCTATCTGTTCTTTTTCTAAAATCAAACTAGTCTGCATTTCAACCACCTGGCTTTCTAATTCTGATATTCTCAAGGTCAGTGCTGACACATTTGACTCCATTTCATTTTCTGTTAGTTGAGTCAAATTCTGTATATTTGTTCTTTCAGGTTCTGATGAAGTTGACTGTTTATTTTGCCAGAGTTTTGCATATTCTTTAACTGCTTCAAGTTGGACTTGACTCACAAGAGCAGCAGCAACTTTTTCCTCAAGTGTATTCTGTAGGTTTATGACCTTCTTTTTCAGCACTTCTTTTTCAGACTGGTCTTGCTCCTGCATGTCCTTCATCTGTTTATGACACTGGGTAAGTTCTAAGTCCTTTGCGCTCACAGTGCTCTCGAGCTGTAGCACCTTTGTTTCTAAGCTGCTCACGGAAACTTTGCTGTTTTCTTCAAAACAGCTGAGGCGAGTCTGATTTTCTAGGGGCTGAAGAGCATCCTCAGGAAAGACTACCTCTAGTCCTGGTTTGTTTTTGTTCAGGTCATCTATAGCCATGTTAGCACTTTTCTCTGGTATGCTATGGATTTTTCCAGTATTTTCACGTTCTCTCTTTAAGTTGTATAATTCTTCTGTTAGTTGGTTCATTTTTAAATTGGTTTCTTTAAGTGCGTTTTTTGTCAAGGCCATTTCTTCATTAGTGTTTTCTACTTGCTGTTCCAAAGCCAGTTTTTCAGCTGTTACCATATCCAACTGATGTTTTAAACTATCTGCTTCTTCTGGGAGAGAATTAGCAACCACTGATGTCTTTTGTTCAATATTTGCCAATTCCTGTTGAAGTTTTTCAATCACTTCATTCAGCTGCTCGATTTCTTCTTCTCTATTTTTCTTCACACGTTCTTGATCACTCAACAAACATTCTATCTGGGTTTCAAGATCCCTTATAAGTTCATTTTTTTCTTCAACAACCTATCAGTTAACAAAAAAGCAACATATGTAATAACTATGTATTTATATTTGGGGAATTTTATTTTATTAAGGCAATATCTTAAAGTATTGATCACATACACAAAAATAATATACTTCTCAGTATATTAAATTAATTTTAATATAGACCACAAGTCTTACATCAGACCAAAAATGACATTAGAACTTCTTTCAGAAAATTATTAGAGAGTAATTTATGCATTTCCTATAAGTAAAATAGTATCAATTTAGCTGATTTCCTATAAGTAAAATAGTATCAATACATTCTAGTTGAAAAGGATGAAAAGTATTAAAATAAAAGTCTATAACAGATAGTGCTTAAATATCACTATCTTATTTAAAAACTCAACATAATAGAAGAATTTTGAAGTTTTTAATATTTCGGTTCGAATGGTTTGATGAAATCTGAGTTACCAGAGACTATGAAACATCAAAAATGTTTGACAATATTAGGAATGGATACAAATACACATAGCTTGTTAAACTAATATGTCTCAATAAATTAAAATTAATGGATAAAAGAGAATTAGGTTTTATTTGGTTTTTACATTCAAAAAGAAACTGAAAAATAACTATTTTGCCTTTAAAATTCTAGCTTAACCACTATGAAAAACAGTATGGAGGTTCCTTAAAAAAAGGAAAACAGAACTACTCTATGATCTGGCAATTCTATTTCTGGGCATATATCCAGAAAAGGCAAGAAGTCTAATTTGAAAAGATACACACACCCCAATGTTCACAGCAACACAAATTACTATACATAAAAAAGATAAGTGTGAAAGGGTCACTGTATGAGCAGGGAACTCTGTTTAATATCTTGTAGTAACTTATGATGGAAAATAATCTGGAGAAAACTGGATCCATTTGCTGTACACCTGAAATTAACACCATAATGTAAATCAACTACTTCAATAAAAATAAAATTCTCATTTAAATAGTTTCATATAGTAATTTGTAATTAGTGTACCTTGTTATCTGTCGTCATTTTAAGTTGATGCTGAAGTTTCATAATTTGCTCATTCAATCGGTCAATTTCTACCTCTTTTTCTTGCATTATTTGAGCAAATTTCCCAAACAGTGCATGTTGATCCGGATTAGAGATAGCATCAGATTCCTTTATGATAAATCCCAGTTTCTCCATTTCATCCTAGGAACAAAGATAACCATCCCAGTTGGATAGACCATTACATGTGATCTTTAGACCATTCTGTCAATTAACTCTTACCAAGCTACAGCACCCAAAACATTCAAAGCTACTATAATTATTGTAAATCAATAAATCTTAAAAATGTTTTGATAAAGGTCTCCAAAATTTTTCATATCTGATGAATTCAAACGTTTATGTTGGGTTGAAGATAAACTCTATGTAAATCCATTTGCAGTTATTATTCCTCTGTTAAGCATTATGTAGCAGCTGGATTTAGCAAATGCTTAATACTACGACTATTCAAGACAAAAAAACAATGAATTATTTAGAGGCAAACTTTTCCTTGAGCAATTACCTTAAATAATTTGTTTTCTTGTTCAAGTTCTTGTAGGCGGGTAGTAGATTCCTTTTTCTGTATTTCTAACTGCATATGTAGTTGCTGGACTTCTTCATTCTTATTTTCCAGTTCTTCTCTGAACTGTTCTAACTGCTCTTCTAAGTTTGTGATCTTTGATACCAAAATTATCAAAGGGAAAGAGAAAAACAACTGTTCATATAGCTGTTTATTTGTCAAGAGAGAAGGAACAGTGCTGGATTAAGCTCTACAGGATGCATGCTTAAAACAGGTGAGCCATGAAAATATGGGGGTTTCTCTAAGCCACATATAACTGCGTGGTTTCCAGACATTTTCAAACTAAACACTTTAAAACTATCCTTCCTTCAGAGGAAGGCTACAAGGAGCCATTTCCTACCAAATATTATCTTCTGATAAAGCATAAAAGAGTCATGAGAGGAAGGGAAAGAATCCACATTTTAAATCTTATTTTATGTTAAATTAACTGCTATCAAAAAGGCTCAAGAAAGCTGTAGAATTAAGTCAGTTATTTTAGCCACCAAATGAGACTAACTCAATTTAGTCCATATTAACAGTTAACCCCATAAAAGGTTTGGCAGCACATGCCTTATTTGGGCAGAAGGGAGGAGAGGCAGACTCTAAGACCAAGGTCTTAGGTCTGACATACAGAAACTTACAGAGTAAGTTAGTAAAATCATTTTAGGAGAAAACTACAGTGTTCCCATGTGTAAGACAACTGAAATTCAGCTCTGAGCGCAGATTACCACTAATGGTAAAGCAACTGCTCTTTGATAGTTATACAGAGATTGAAACTAATGGTAAACAGTAAGAGCTAATTATATTTTAAAAACTGGGCTTGCTTGAGGACAGGAAGAGTTGTTTACCTCAATGTTTTGCAAGTTCTTAGTACATTTTTAATGAATGGATTTTCAAATGTTTATTTATCTAATGATCAAAACTGCTGCATTAAGACCAACCTAGGATACAAGGGCAGCATTTAGTGGCAGGTGGCCCAGAGAATACTTATAAATCATTCATCATCCTAGAACTTGAAAGGGGGAACATGCTGATTACACACCAACATGCAGTCAGACGGAGGAGGAAAAGGCAGCCACTCCAGGATTCTTGCCTGGAGAATCCCATGGACACAGGCGCCTGTAAGGCTACACTTCATGGGATCACAAGGGGTTGGACATGGCAGAGTGACTGAGTGCAAGCAGTCAGAATTATATCTTAGCATTAGCAAAGCAAAGGCCTTCAAAATCATTTAACCTAATATTTCTGTAACAGAAATCATATTTATATTAGTGATAAACAGCCATCATTTATAGCTTCCCTGATGGCGCAGATGGTAAAGAATCTGCCTGCAATGCAGGAGACTCAGGTTCAATTCCTGGGCCGGGAAGATGCCCTGAAGAAAGGAATGGAAACCCACTCCATATTCTTGCCTGGAGAATTCCATGGACAGAGAAACCTGGCAGGCTACAGCCCGTGGGGTTGCAACGAGTCAGATGTGACCGAGCAACTAACGCTTGCAGGCAATTTACTGTTAAGACACTGCATGATATGCTTTATATGTATTATTTTTTAAAAGCCCTGTAATGACTTTATACATCTTTACTAGGATTATCTCCATTTCAGAGATGAGGAAGGGAGTCACTGAGACAGGAGTCCCCTGTTCTGCAGTCACAAGGCTAGTATGTGGAAGTCACTTTTGAACCTCAGGAGTTTACCTCTGGAACCTGACATTCCTATTATTCATCCTACTTCTAATAACTAATGTCTAAGACTTACATTTAAATAATTTTCTTTAATAGTGGTATTAAACTCAGTAATAACACCTGAAATATAGTTATTAGTTGCACACATATAATTATCGGGTTGGTCTCCTGAAAATTGTGATGATTATATCTTCTTCAAAGTTACCTAATAGATGACATTTACACTCCTATCTTCTATAACTGCTGCCCTTGCCTGTCTCACCTCACACTTATTTTCTCTTTTGATAAAAGAGTTTACAGTCAAATTCTGAGCCTTAATATTCGAAGTGTAGTCCCGGGAGGAGAACCAGCATCACGTGGGAACATGTTTGAAGCACAGACTCTCAAGCCTCACCCCGGGCCTACTGAATCAGAGTCTTCATTTTATAACAATCCCTAAGGGGATTTGTAGTGCATTCCAGTTTCAGAAGCACTCATCTAACGCACTAACATTCCCATCATGAGGAGCTGAACTTGAGGCATCAAAATAGACTTCAGTTCCCAAAATGACACTGTGAGGCATTCTTTCCTCTGCTCAGCCAGATTTCAGTTTTGGTCCCTGGCTGTCTTACTACTGAGGCTATGATAACCAAGAACCAGAAAAATATTATTAAGGTTTAAAAATAAAATGGCAGCTTTTTGGTTTAACTTTAATTTAGCTACCAAATGATATCTAGATTGTCTGGATTACATTAATTAGCACCTATTTGTGTTTTAAGAATTTTTTTCTTTCAAATGTGTACACACACACGGGCTACACACACACATGCACGCACACACACACACGCATGCTTCCCAGGTGGCAGTAGTGGTAAAGAACCCGCCTGCCAATGCAGGAGACGTAAGAGACACAGGTTCGACCCCTGGGTCTAGATGATCTGGAGAAGGGCATGGCAACCCACTCCAGTATTCTTGCATGGAGAATCCTATGGACAGAGGAGCCTGGTGGGCTACAGTCCACGGGGTCACAGAGAGTCAGACACGACTGAAGCAACTTATCACAGTCCAGCACATACATACATATATATATCCTAATTAGACACAAGATTCCTTGAGATTGGTGCTGGTTTTAAAATGGGACAGTGGTGCTCTACACATGGCAATTCAACAAATACTGAATGACTGTCTATGATAATTTCTCATCAGCAAGGCAAAACATGCCCGGATGTTTTGGCAGTAAAGCATCACAAAGCTCTAGAATGAGAGAAATTGAGGAGGAATTCTTGTTCAGCCACTTACTGTGTGACCATGAGCAAGTTCCTTAACCTTTATTAAGATCTGGTTTACTCAAGAATAAAGTGGAAACACCAAAAGAACCTATCCTTAGGAAGAGCGTAAGGTTAAGGACAAGGCATTAATTAAAATGCTGACCACATTCTAGCACAGACCTCAACAAAGTTAACTATTATTATTTATTATCATCATTTGTAAGTTAGATCTCATTGCTGCTGCTGCTAAGTCGCTTTACTTAAAACCTATCCTATTGAAAGCATCTTTTTCTTAAATTCTTCTATTTCTCTCCACATTATTCTCCTTCTCTTACACAGCCTGGAACCCTTATCTTTTAAGGTTTTCTTTTTCACTCGGATTTCTAAATATTGTAATAAACTTTAAAAAAAGTTGTACACAAATTTAGGCTATGAGAGTAGTGGGAAGTATCTCAAATATAACAATACATAGACATCCTACGTTTATACTGTCATATATCTGAAAACATTCGTCTAGTGCAGGAGGGAATGTTTAAGAAGTTATTTTCATTAAAAGATATGTTTCAATTGTACATCCCTATCTTTCAGTCTCCAGTTACTGAATGACTGGGTTCTGACCAAACACTTGTCACTCACTGTTATTCAAAATTAGTAGACCAAGTTTGTTGTTCAGTCGCTAACTTATGTCTGACTCTTTTGTGACCCCATGGACTGTCGCCCGCCAGGCTCCTCTGTCCATGGGATTTCCCAGGCGAGAATACTGGAGTAGATCAAGGTTAGCTGTCAGTTTAATTCTTTACTCATTCAACAAGTCTGGCTCTGTTTCATCTGTAAAAAAAACCGGTAGCTAGTTGATACAAGCTCTCTCAGGTCTCTTGCAATTTCAACAAATATAATTCTAAGTAAGTAGGAGACAGTTATTGGATCCTTACTTCAAGAAATTAAGCAGCTAAGTAGTGCTAAATAAAATTCAAATGACAATATAAAATTTTACTATATTTAATCAATTATTTCTGCCTTGTGACCAGCTTTGGAGTCCCATCTTTTTAGAAAGCAGATCATCTATTTGACTATTTAGTGTAAGAGAAATCTTTAAATGTTATTTCTTTTTGAAGTACACATCAACAAAGTGATTATATGTCAACAAAAGTGTCCCCAGTCACTGACATAAAAGCCAAAAAATAAAATAAATAAGAATCTCTCAGATAAACATTAGTTAGTACTATGAGATAATGCGAAAATAATAATTTTCATGAAAATAATCATTTCCATTATTTATATAGATGACTTTTTTCTTCTCTAAACTACAAGTTCTCTGAGCTATAGTTTTAGGTGACATCTAAATCTTCTTTTTTTCAAAGTACCCATTAACATTTATAAACTGTTTACACTCAATAAATACACATCAAATGTTCTGAGAAAATTATATGGAAAGAGATAAAAATGTAATTGAAACTTTTGAAACATTTAAAATGATATGCTATAGCTAGATAGCAAGGTACAATATAGAGAAAAACTGATGAGAGACAAAGGTTCAAATAATTAGGACTTGAAAATGATGGCTGTTTTAAAAGTGAATCTTCTGGTTTTCTTGGGGTAGGGGGAAGGGAGGGAGAAGAAAAATATAAAAGAACTTTATAGAATTAAGGAGATGTTTATTAGTACACTTTAAAAAGGCACTACTATCTCCCAGGGAAATATAACTTTAGAAAAAAGAAACTCCACAGGAAAGCAGCAGTAATTCAAAGCCCATGGCAAGGCCAGGAGGAAGATACTTCCTTGTACCCCAACACTAGTCTCTCTCCTCTCGTCGTCATTTAATTCGTACTTACCAAACTGGCCACCTTTTGGTCCTCAAAACTCCCTCCTCTGTCAAGGCCACTTGCCCCTCTTCTTCATGCCAGTTTACTCGTTCAAATGTTTACTGTCTTCAACAGCAACTTAGGCAACGAGCTAAGAAACAGTCTATATACTTTGGTTTCACACCATAAACTCCATTCAAATCAAATTAAATTTTCTAAAGTAATTCAAGCCACATTTTGTCATTAAAAAATAAAAAAACTTACCTCTTTTTCCTTTCTGTCTATGGCATCTCGCTCTGCCTGCAACTGTATTTCTAGAGACAATTCTGCTTTAGCTTCTACAGCTCCAAAGTGTTTTCGGTCCTCTACCTTTAAATACATAAACATTTTCTCAAAATTTCATACATTAAATCCTAATTATCCATTTTAATTGGAGAAGTAACAATTCTGTTTCTTGAATTAGAAGTAGTCTACATTAGTGAACAATCAAAAGTTACAACATTCACTCTTGAATGCACTTTATATAAATCAAAACAAGAATGCCTGACAATCTTAAAATTCATTTCTCAGGTAAAGTGAAAGCTAACCCCTCATCTCCTCCATTCCCAAATTTCCTTATCCTGCTTTTCTTTAGCATAATAGGAACAGATCTCACTGCTTCTTAGTCTGGGGCACGGCATCAGCCTGAACTGGTGCCTACAGATTTTCACTTGGCTGTTATTTTAGAATCTTATTAATGCTTAAAAGGGTAATTAAGTCTTCTGGCTTAATTAATCTTTCTTAATCAGGACTCAGTATGCAAGGGATATTTGAAGAAAAGAATAAACAGAAATGGTTATGATGTTAATGAAGACATACACATACATTATGCAATATCATCAACAAAGTCCTTAGTAATTTTTTTATGTAAATAAACTGATGTTCATGTAACTAAGCGTAATCTGTACTAAAACACTTGATAAAATTAACCCAAAGAAAACGTCACACCTTTTGAAAAGTGTCTGCACTAACGAGTAAGGCTTGCTCCAGCTCTCTTACTCTGAACTCCAGTTTCTCAATTTCTTCATTCCGCTCCTGCATATCCCTCTGAAGCTGCTCTTTAGACAGCAAAAGCTCACTGCACTTGTCTGTTTTTTCTTTCAGGTGATTTGTTAACTGCTCAACCTGGAAATATAAGAAGCAAAAACTGTAATGTTAAAATATGTAAGGATGTTAGTAATAAATCTATCCTTCTTTCAAATTTCTTTAGATACTATGCTTAATTTTATTTTTCATAAGGATGGCACTATCACCTCCAGCTACAGCAACATTTTCTGAGTTGCTGCATCTAAGCAGCACTAATTAAAGAGAAATAATATTGCTTTCACCAATTCCTTTAAGAGCTCTGTTAAGACTAAGGTTTTCCCTAGCTAGGAGGAAAGAGTAGATGCATTTTTTAATAATGCTGAATTGCAAGCTCTAATGGCACACTAAAACCTAATAAAGAAAACAAGTTTACACAGTACTTACATTCATATGTGAGATACAATAACCTAAAAAAACTTCCACGGATTATACTTTTCTTTCCACCAGCCGTTTATCAACACATATAATAATACAGTGATTCTAAAATACCATAGGGGCAGAAGGGAACTGGGGACCCTTTTCCAATACAGTTACTTGGAAAATAGCTTTTTGGCCCACACATTCTACCAGCCTAGGAGAGGGATCAGGATGCCAGGCATTGCAAGGGATCCATGTGCCCTGAAGAAGTGATTCGGACAAGAAGCAGACGGAAGGATATAGGAAAGATCAATAAGAGAGCTTGTGAAATTAGTTCTGCTCAAATGAAGAGAAAGCTTATTTAAAAAAGAAATATGATGGTAAAAAAAAAAGAAACTCTACCTTATTTCAGTGAGATTCTTAGAGGAAATTATCTAAAAATAGCACTTCTTCCTTAAAACATTAAAAGAAATACTAGCTTACCTACAATTAGAGGTTGAGAAAGGACAGTAATAAAGCCTGAGGAGAAGCTTAAATAATAAAAGGTGGACTAAGACTTGAAGTCAGGTTAAAAGGAGAAGACAACAGGTATAGCAAAATGGCACAGTGCACTGTTAACAGCTAGATGTCTGTTTTTTTGTTTTTTTTTTGTTCCTGAGAAAATCAGAAGCTGGAGAATCAGATCTGGCTAATGAAGAAGAAAACAAATGGATCACAAAGTTTTGGAAGAAAATCAAACACGTACTTTCTTGTTAGTTTCCTCAAGTTTTATGAATGAGGCAAATCACCCTTTTTAAATGTAAGGAAACAGATAGTAGGAAATGACTAAGTTCTAGAGCTTAAATATTCTTTTGAGATTCAACGAACACACAGCTATTTTTCAAAATCTAGAATATGTCAGGAACACAACAAATGACTACACACTCTGTGGAATTGCTAACTTTTCTACTGCTCCAGTAGATAACGCTTTTCTACATCAGATTCTTTCTGGCTTTTTGTTTTTAAAGATACTTTGTGTTAAATAAGACTGTAGATAACATTTTATGACAATGAGTTATAGGTATTTCATACTTCTTTGGTATCTTTACCTTCTCATATTGCAGTAATATTTAAGTTTCTGATTCTGAAAACTGATATACAATAGAAAGAATTCAAGTTTTTTAAGATATGAATCTTATTTTATACATAATGTACAAATTTATGTATGGAAGACAATGTCAATAAAAACATTACCTCTCTAGTTTGGTGTTCACTGATAGGCTGGAATCGAGGCATGACCTTAAGTTGTTGTTCTAGTTTCTGTATTTCCTGTTGGAATACATCTCTCTCGTGTTCTCTATCAACAGCTTGCTCCTAAAGTTTAATAATGACAGTAACTGAAGAAATAATGTTTATTGACGTTATTACTTCTCTCACCCTTTAATTGTAGGTACAGTTGTCTGTCTGAAGATGGACAAACGATGATCACAGAAATGCTCCAAATCAAAAAGGTCTAAACAGCAACACCTGTTGCATGGCGCACAGCGGCTACTAGTAAGGCCCTTGCTGCATGGCACATAAGCTAGGGCTCTTCAGCAAAAATGCGAGCGCTTAAACGTCATCTGAAGCGCAACGTCTTTTTAAATTCAAGTGATGTGGAACACAAAATGAAATTTAAATGGTCTCCTTAAAATGAATTTACTTTTTTGGAACAAAGGAGGACTCCCAATATAGTAGAACACATTGTGTTGTAGATACATTTTTTTCATTTTAATCTAGGTTTTTAAAAAATACCTAAAATTACAAAGTGCATTAGAATCTGATTCTCTGATCTGTGAAGATAACATAAGACTTAAATGAAACTCCAAAGAAGAAAATCCACATGAAATTAGAGATTTAACATCTTTTTTGGAAGACAGTAATGATAGCATGAAAACAGTTGCAGTTCTTTGCTTCCAGTAACACACTGTTACTTGTGTGTATACGTTTTATGGGTGAAATGGTAGACAGTTAGCTCTTAGGATCCTTACTTGCTCTGACTACTAGTTCAGAAAAAGACTAGGACAAGTTTCTTAACTATGAATCTGGAAAGGCTAACTGGTAGGGCTTATTCATAATCTGTACTGCTTTTAATTTTGAAACTGCATAATAAAAATTTTTAATTGAAATAATACTTTTCAATTAATTAGATGACACAGATAGAAACAGTAGAATTTAAGTCTTTTCATAGTTTAAAATCTACAACATAGAATAGTAGCAAGCAGCATTTCAATGAAAAAATTATTAAACTTAAGAATACTTACATCTAAAAATTTTCTCATTTTTTCTAACTGCTTTTCCAGTGCTTGGTTTTGTTGTCTTAAATCCATTAGTTCAGCATTTTTTTCCTGTTCCAGTTCTATAAATCTACTGACTTGTTCTTCAACATCTATTTCTAGAGCTTTCACTTGTTTTTGAAGGTCATCACGCACTTTTTCAGCTTGACACTGTACCTCTAGTTTTTCCTTCATCAGTTTTTCTGTCTCCTGTAGTAATTCTGTTCATGAATGCAAAAATATACTACATTAAGTCACAATTAATGATGTTATGATAGGGAAATCACCCATAACTGTGTTCAGATTTTAACTTCATGAAATTAAGGGGCTGAGTTTCATTTCAAAAACATATAAAAAAGGAAAATACTCATTTGAAAATATCAAAATAACATATTCCGATATAAGTAAGCAAGCTAGTACCAATAAAATCATACAGAATTAACACAAAGAATTATGTCCTATCACTAAAAACAATAAAAGAACACAGCAATTGACCCCTCAAAGTCCACTTTCACTACAAGGAAACAAGCAAAATCTAACCAAATTCAAGCACAGAAATAACTCACCTCAGGCGAAAATCAATCCATTCTAAACCTGTAAAGTCATTTTTATATGCATACACAACACACACGAAAATCAAATACTGTAAGTCTTTAACCAAGGTAAGTAAGAGTTCCAGAAAAGAAGCATAACCAGAATCAGAGTTTCCTGTTAGTCTTATTCCTTATTTGACCCACATTCCCGAGTTAGTCTTACATGTTCACGTGTGTGTATCAAGGGAAAACTGACACGTATGAGAGGCAGTGCGGTGCTTAGGCGCAAAGACTGTGGGTTAACGTCCTAACCCCACCACTTCTGACATTTAATATCATGTCCTTCAATTTCCTTGTATGTCAAATGGGAGTTAGTAACAGTACTGACCTCTGAGTTATTTCCCCACAATAAGTTAATTTATAATATGTCAAATAAGTTAACATATCAATGTGTGAAAAACAGTGCCTAGACTATGTAAGCACTACATACACATGTTTAAGTGTTAGCTATTATTATTATTATTAATCATATAGTAATAAATTTTATACAGCAAAGTAAAACAATTCTCTAATGAAGAAAATGGAATGAATATAACTCCAGAGTCTTTACACTAACTGCTCTGTCAACACTGTACTGAGGACTAGGAATCTGCAGAAAGCAGTTTTCCTTTTAAACACTGATTTAGATGTTAATACAAAAGTAATCAACCATTAAGTCTCTTCACTAAATTTCACTGGTCTTGTTGATACCATCATCTTAGATACTGATTTAGAAAAGAGTACTGTAAAAAGCCATAGGTTGTAAGAACTTAATATATTCATTAAAGAAAATAACTTTTAATTTATATTATATTGCCTACCACTATTTCATCCATTTTCTTGAGAAAACTGAAACAGTCTTAAGCTCTGTGGGAATAATATGATGATGGTCACTATGAATCTCAGTTTTTAATTCCAAATTTTTATTGTAAGAAAAGTTTTTTTGTTGTTAGAAAAACTTGTAAGTATGAAACACAGCAGCAAAATTAGAGATATGTTAATTGACTGAAAAATCCAAGGGTCACCCAATGGCCATGCAACTGTGTAAACACACCTGCTCCAGGCGCTGCATCGACTGCAGCATCTACTAGTCCTATTAGGAAAAAACACACACACACAACAAAGCATGGTGATTTACATGTCAGCTGTTTCCTAAAACAGAGCAATACATACACACACATACAAAACAACTAGGAGTAAAAGCAGAACATACTGACTGTCACAGGTTACATTTTGAGACGTATTCAAATTCCCTGAATATTTTACATGCATGATAAATATCCTTTGCACATGAAAAATGCCAACCCTAAACCTGTATTAACAAATTTGAGCAACCAGAAAAGCTTTACCATATTATAAGAATGTATGTTGTATCTCTAAATTGATAAAATTTAATTTGCAAAACTACACATTTATAATTCTAACTGCATGTATAATATAAAGGTGAAAGTGAAAGTCACTCAGCTGTGTCTGACTCTTTGCAACCCCATGGACTATACAGTCCATGGAATTCTCCAGGCCAGAATACTGGAGTGGGNTTGATAAAATTTAATTTGCAAAACTACACATTTATAATTCTAACTGCATGTATAATATAAAGGTGAAAGTGAAAGTCACTCAGCTGTGTCTGACTCTTTGCAACCCCATGGACTATACAGTCCATGGAATTCTCCAGGCCAGAATACTGGAGTGGGTAGCCGTCCCTTCTCCCAATCCAGGAATCGAACCGGGGTCTCCTGGATTGCAGGCAGATTCTTTACCAACTGAGCTACCCAGGAAGCCATAATATAAAGGTGAAAGGATATGACTAAAAGGATTTAAAGTTCCATTGTTACAAAGACTGACACCTATTTTTTAAACCACTAATTACCTAATTTATCATTTAAGAAAAGATTAGAGGTTATCTGTAAACTTATTCATTCTTTGAACTCCTGCTTATATTCAACTAAATGTCAGCCTGCTTCTAACAGTCTATTATCTTGCAGGCAGAAATCCACCCCACCCTGCTCACAACTAGTGCCTGATCAGTGCTCTTAGTTAATCCAGGCGTACATTTTGCTGCCTTACTGCAATTAAAAGAACTAAATCTCATACAACTTAAAAAAAAATCCTGCTTCATTATATCCAGCTTTCTCTTTAGGCAGAGGTTTGAGGAGATACAAAGAATTGTCTTTCCTGTTATCATATGCCAAAGGAAAAAGGAAAAAAAAAAAACCAAACCTGATTCCACATGGTTGGCTAATAAGACAATTACCAGGAAGGCAGACTTTCTTATTATTTTTCAATCCCTATATAAAACATAAATAATGGCACTGAAAGAGGAAAAAGAAGTCATCTGAACTTTTAACAGTTTGTATAAAGTCGAGAGATACGTACGCTGTTCCACAGGGCCTGCCTCTGCTTTCAGAGCCTCCTTCTGCCTCGACAGTAATTCTCTTTCTTCTTGGATCTGCTGTTGGTCTGCTTCTAGTTCTTGTAATCTATGACCTGCACATAACAACTCCTGCTCAAGACGATCTATTATGTCAGTTTTTTCCTGAATTTGCCTTTCAAAAAGTGTTTTCTCATCTGCGTAGCCATCAATGACACCTATAAAATAAAATTAACAAGGAATGCAATTATTATTTCAAATTTTGCTATTATATATTTATATAAGTAAAAAAGGTATACTGTCAGCAAATTTTAGATTATTTCAGCCTATTAAAAATCTTAAATCAATTTGCTGCTCATGATAGTAGCAACTTTAATGTATTCAATACAGTATTCTTATTAGCCATTGTGTTTAAATATGAAATTTCTCTGAATTTTCTCTTACTTGTTATGCTAATTTATCACATCATGTTGGTATAACATATTCTACTAAAGAGATAGGTTCCTGGAAAGCTTAATATAAATCAAACGCCTGTGAACTGAATCACACTTTAAATATACTAGAGAAAGTTGATACTTTAAGTGATTCTAGAAGCCTGTCACCCACAATAGCATGGAACGATATAAATAGTATGGGGCCTCAGAGGCTTAAAGCCTGGAATCAGCATTTAAAGGTGACTTCGAACAATTTATTACTATCTCTGTTCCAGTTCCCTCATCTTTAGATGAAAAAAGCTGTCTTAGGATGGAGGGATTATGGTAACAACTCACTATCATTCACTTTTGTATTTTCTAAAATTTTAAATACTTTCATATAATTCTATTAAGTACTTTCATAATTAAAAACTATATATAGTTTTAAAAGCTGCTTAGAGGAATTTTGAAGACAAGCTACAACTATTTTTCAATGGTCATTTGAAATTAAAAGGAGATTGCTGGTTTCCAAAATTGGTTTGCACCAAAATCTATTTTTAGACTTGAACTTTCTCCATCCTCAATAGCCAACAGCAGGCTGCTCACCCTCAGCCTTACTGAGCTCCACAGCCAGCTGCTCTCTGGCCCTGGACTCCTCATGAAGGCGCTCTCGCAACTCTTCTTGGCACCTGAGGGACTCAGTCACTTCTTGTTTCTGTCTAAATGATTCACGCATCAATTCGGTCTGTGTAACTTTTGCATGTTCCAGCTAAAAAAAGAGGGAAAGTATACACGAAAGAAGACAAAGTGTTAAGAATATCAGTGCCCTTCTCCATGAAAGCTTTAAAAAATTTTTTAATGAAAATAAAGATAAATATTTCTAGTGCATGCTAATATTAGTAGATAGCGCAATTCCGTAGATACTTTAGCTGTGCACAAGAGATGTATACAGAGATGCATTCTAACTTTACTGAACAGAAATAATTGCTTCTTACTGCTAGCACCTGCTTTCTCTGTTTTACTGAAACAACTATAAGGGGGAAAATTGAGCTCAAATGTTTCTAGTACTTAATATCAACATTATTAAATTAAAAAATATTTACCACAGAATTTTAAAATGTACCATAGAAAATAGATTTTAGAGTTACTAAACAAGGCTTTTGGTGGTAACTTTTTGTTTTTGGATAAATCAGTATCCAACTAGCGTGTAACTAGCCTTGTTTTAAATATCATTCATAACTTATTACTTGAAAATAATATGAACATATATTTAAGACTCATAATTGAAAATTAAACACATTTTAATCACAAAATATTTTCTAAAATATCTCTAGCAATATGCTGTTACCGCAACAAAGATAAAAATTCATATATATATTTTTTACTTTTGACTGGCAAAAGATTACTTTCCTTCAATGTGGATAACCAGTACATATTAATTTTTAATATTAAAAAGTGATCATAAAATATGAACTATTTATATACAGCATGCTTCTGTACTTAAGAGTCGAAATTTTAAAATAAATCAACTGCTTCCACATGTAATTTTTTTCTGTACGTTATAAAATGGCTGCCTGGTAAATATATGAATCTCTGAGTTCACATCTTGAACTAACTAGGATATGAGGTTTCTCTTTCTTCAAATTTACTATACAAATATAATACATTTATAACAAAATAAATACTTCCTTTAGAAAAAATGTTAAAGTTTGCTTCTATATTCTATCTCTTGACAAGTTATAAAATTCCATTAAGATGCACTTAAATATTACTGTAAAGCCTACGAGAAATATTAGTAACTTCAGTTTTACAAAGCAAAACAAAAAAGTTGGCAGGGACTCAAATACAGTAGATCTAGCAAACAAATTTCATTTATTATAGCAGAGAGCACCAATACCTTACTGGAATAAGAGATTCCTTCAAATATTTATGTAAACATTTTAAATGTTAAAAAATCTCTTCTATCTAGGTAAGGTACAGTTTATTCCTAATATTTATACAATACCTATACCTAATAATGTGAAATATATAAAGATATCATATTCAATATTTTCAAATAATTTTAAAACTACATTAAAAGCACTTATAAACAATTAGTAAATATTTTGTCACTCTAACATATAAAAGCTTCAGGGGAGGTAAAGCATCTGAAATATAAGGGAGTATATCGCTACAGCCATGAAAGTCATTAAAAGGGCTGAATAACTTGGAGTAAATCATTCACAACATTTAAAAGTCAAATGAACCTGAAAGACTAACTATGCTAAATACGCTTAACACTGTTAACAATATACATTTCACATAAAAAGTAGGAAAAGGTATTTTCTCACAGGCCTAGAGGGCATATTAAATGTAAGTTCCTTAGGCAGTTAGCAAAAAAACTGAAATTAGAATCCAAGAATTCTTTTTTTGTTTCTGGAACTAGAGCCAATATGTCAAACGACTGGCTCAATGACAATTCACTTAGCTATTTTAGGTATGAGAGTGCCTATTCCCTCAAACACAACCAGCCTGCTTTTACTAAAGATTGGCATCATAAACACAGAGAAGTAAGATTCTTAAGGACAAGCAGGATCTTTTTAAATAGCTTGTCTGGCGTGGCAGAACTGAAATATTATCCCATTTAGCTTTATGGACTTAAACACATTGCCAAGTTGGGGCTTGTGGACGAAATTTTGCCCTTTAATACATTAATCATTACAGGATGAATGAACCAAACAGGAAAACAAGATTCTATTCCATTTACCTTTACCAAAGACATTTAAAGTTCATTTCTCATTATAGCTTTTTTCACTAAATATATAAAAAACTGAAAGCATAAAACTATAAAAACCAAATTTTTATACTTACTGAATAAGGAGGGGTAGGCAGGGAAATTTTAGAAATAAGCTTTAGTATGTGTCCATTTCTTTTATGAATAATATGAAAAATAGAAGTATTAATAATCACTGAGTTATTTTCATCCAAATGTTCACACAGAGGAAAAGGATGTGGTAATGGTACACGCGATTCAACCTCATACATGTCTTCATCTTGTTCCTCCAACCACGAGTCACTAAGTTTGACAGTTGCCAAATAGGTCTTGTACGAATCCATTCTAGAAGTTATAGCTGCTAATTTTCCTCATTTACTTTACCAGTTCTCCACTACACTAAAAAGTTCTGTTTACTTTATAAAGATATACCATAGCAATATGAAAATTTCTCTTTAGCACTATCAAATAAACATAAAAATTAATTCATACAACAACAAAAGGAAAAAAACCCACAAATAAGAAAAATTAGGTCCCCATCAGTCTTCAGCAAAACAAAACAAAGAAACCAGAAGAAAACAAAAACAAAAAAACAAAACTAAAAGCAAGTAAACATGTTTTTAATTAGAATAATGACTAAAATGTTGAAGAATGAAAGAATGAAAATATAAATATCTAATTAGCTAAGCAATAAAACTGCTCTCGCTATCAAATATGTCTGTGGAAGTAAAAGCCTTCCAAGTAAAACCTGGCAGGGAAGTCAAGTTTGAAGTCTCCATAGCAGCAGTCTTAAGAATCGCAGTTGCAACATTATTTCCCTTGTTCTTGCTGCTTCATTCAATGCTCTTCTGAACTGAGCTATTCAAATAGCCTCTCATGCTGAGCCAAAGGATTCTAGTCAGTGTCCCCTGAGGAAAGGTCAGAACACAGGGTGTGGTTTAATGTCTGCACCTATAGGTACACTGACAGGTGGAATCTGAATTAACACGCCCACAAAAAAGCCTGCCTAACAGGATCCAAGTTCCACGTCAGAGCTCTGAAAAGGATATTTAGATAAGTTTATAATACTTCTAAGATAAGCCAGTGTTTTTCCATTCCATTAAAACATGTTTTAATTTAAAAATGTAAACTCAAGAAGGTCTGAATCCACATTATCAATCAGTTCTTCAACTATACCCAATAACTGTAACTCTTTCTGAAAAACGAAGTATTTCCTTCTGATATTTCCTTGAAATAATACCCATTCTTTTGAGCAGTCATTAAAACTAAATATAGATGGTTTGGTTATAACCTATTTCTACACTGAATTATTTACAGAGTAGTTGTTAAGGAAAAAAAAACCCTCTTTTTAAAAGTTGCATTGTATAATATACAATAGCTGATAACTATACCACTTAACCTACACTATGAACTCTGACAAAGATTTAACAGCACAAGTTGTATATAGTGCCCCTCTGGTACCTTTAGAAACCTCGACAATAGTGAATAAGCCAGTTACTCAGAGATTTTTTTTTAATTTAAATTTATTTCTTTTAACTGGAGGCTAATTACTTTACAATATTGTATTGGTTTTGCCATACATCAAAAGCTGAACAACATGAAAGTTGTTTTAAATAAATGAAAAATCTTTCACTGAGTTTCTCTACCCAGTAACTAAATATCCTTAACTCACAAAACCTTATCTGCTATGGGAAAATCCCACACTAAACCAAGCCTACCAACAAAAACCCATTTTTATACCCACTTTGACTACACAAAATATCTTCAGAGGAGTCAATACCCAAACCCTTCACAGTTCGTTAATAATTAGGATAGAGAAAATGACATTTTTTACAGAAAGCTCAGAATCTATAGCAGTATGGTTTGGGATGGGGGAGGAGCATTGCTGTCTAGAATTCCAGACAGTTCAGTTCAGTCACTCAGTTGTGTCCACTATTTGCGACCCATAAACTGCAGCACGCCAGGCCTCCCTGTCCGAACCAACAGGAGTCCACCAAAACCCATGTCCATTGAGTCGGTGATGTCATCCAACTATCTCATTCTCTGTCATCCCCTTCTCCTCCTGCCCTCAGTGTTTCCCAACATCAGGGTCTTTCAAATGAGTCAGCTCTTTGCATCAGGTGGCCAAAGTATTGGAGTTTCAGCTTAAACATCAGTCTTACCAAAGAACATCCAGGACTGATGTCCTTTAGGATGGACTGGTTGGATCTCCTTGCAGTCCAAGGGACTCTCAAGAGTCTTCTCCAACACCACAGCTCAAAAGCCTCAATTCTTCAGCACTCAGATTTCTTTATAGTCCAATTCTCACATCCACACATGACCACTGGAAAAACCATAGCCTTGACTAGATGGACCTTTGTTGGCAAAGTAATGTCTCTGGTTTTGAATATGCTATCTAGGTTGGTCATAACTTTCCTTCCAAGGAGGAAGTGTCTTTTAATTTCATGGCTGCAGTCACCATCTGCAGTGATTTCTGAGCCCAGAAAAATAAAGTCAGCCACTGTTTCCACTGTTTCTCCATCTATTTGCCATGAAGTGATGGGACCGGATGCCATGATCTTTGTGTTCTGAATGTTGAGCCAACTTTTTCACTCTCCTCTTTCACTTTCATCAAGAGGATCTTTAGTTCTTCACATTCTGCCATAAGGGTGGTGTCATCTGCATATCTGAGGTTATTGATATTTCTCCCGGCAATCCTGACTCCAGCTTGTGCTTCATCCAGCCCAGCATTTCTCATGATGTACTCTGCATATAAGTTAAATAAGCAGGGTGAAAATATACAACCTTGACGTACTCCTTTTCCTATTTGGAACCAGTCTGTTGTTCCATGTCCAGTTCTAACTGTTGTTTCCTGACCTGCATAGAGGTTTCTCAAGAGGCAGGTCAGGTGGTCTGGTATTCCCATCTCTTGAATAATTTTCCACAGTTTGTTGTGATCCACACAGTCAAAGGCTTTGGCATAGTCAATAAAGCAGAAATATATGTTTTTCTGGAACTCTCTTGCTTTTTCAATGATCCAGCGGATGGTCGCAATTTGATCTCTGGTTCCTTTGCCTTTTTTTAAAACCAGCTTGAACATCTGGAAGTTAATGGTTCACGTATTACTGAAGCCTGGCTTGGAGAATTTTAGGCATTACTTTTCTAGCATGGGTTAAAGTTAAAGTTAAAGTTACTCAGTCGTGTCTGACTCTTTGCGACCCCGCAGACTGTAGCCCACCAGGCTCCTCCATCCATGGGATTCTCCAGGCAAGAATACTGGAGTGGGTTGCCATTTCCTTCTCCAGGGGAGCTTCCTGACGCAGGGATCGAACCCAGGTCTCCCGCATTG
>SJYX01015882.1:238170-255716 GCA_006410675.1 Oreotragus oreotragus
TTCAATTTCAGTCTGAATTTGGCAATAAGCAGTTCATGATCTGAGCCACAGTCAGCTCCCAGTCTTGTTTTTGCTGACTGAATAGAGCTTCTCCATCTTTGGCTGCAAAGAGTATAATCAATCTGATTTTGGTGTCGACCATCTGGTGATGTCCATGTGTAGAGTCTTTTCTTGTGTTATTGGAAGAGGGTGTTTGTTATGATCAGTGTGTTCTCTTGGCAGGACTTTATTAGCCTTTGCCCTGCTTTATTCTGTATTCCAAGGCCAAATTTGCCTGTTACTCAGGTGTTTCTTGACTTCCTACTTTTGTATTCCAGTCCCCAATGATGAAAAGGACATCTTTTTTGGGTGTTAGTTCTAGAAGGTCTTGTAAGTCTTCTTAGAACTGTGCAACTTCAGCTTCTTCAGTGTTACGTGTAGGTCTATGCCCTAACTGACCAATTCCTGACAAGGTAATGACAAATTCCTATTTATTATGATTTCTTATATGAGGGTTCCAGTAAGTTTTGAGAAGACACCTTAACGTGCAGCTAAATCTGACTTTCTTGGGGCTTCGGCAGTTACGAAATCATCAGTATCCTAGATTTTCAGCTTTATTAACTGGCTGGATCCTTGCTCAGCATTTCAAACACCTCTCAAAATATTCTTTCTCAGCTCTTTCTGCAAATTAGTTTACTTTGATAATCTGGTCCAATTTCTCTTATTTGAAGCAAAAAAAAAAACAACAACAACAACAACAACACCCTGAAAGTAAGACATATCCTTTTATAAATAGAAATATTTAGGTCAAGGCAAGAACTAACTACAAAGAAAAAAGAGAAAAGCTAGGAGAAAAAAACCTCAAAAAAACAGCAGATTAAGATGACTTAGAATGGGGCAAACAGCCCTCACAACAAGAGTACACTAACTGATGGCATAATTCATGTTCAGTAAGGTGACCCTGAAATGAAATTATTCAAATAACCGTGTGTTTTATAAGAGAGTGCCAAACAGCTCTCCCCCAAACAGCATATTAACAGATGGTATATTACATATATTGATGTTCAGATAGGTTACTTGAATTGGAATAATTCAAATAATATATTCTTTTTCTTGAAATTTCAGAAACCACAAAACATCTTTTGCAATCAAAAACAGTTCAAATAATTTCAATCTTTAAGAGGCCACCCTTTTAATTTTCTAGACTAGCTCATAGTCCCCTGGTTTCAGGTAATCAAGATTTGCAATATAGGTTTGAAGGCTATTAATTTGTGGAACAGTTATGTTTAGCTTTACTTTATTTGTACAACGTCAAGCCATTTAACTTTTTTCCCCAGAAATATTTCCCTCAACTTGTAAAACACGTCTGTTGCTCTCCTTTGTATTTATTTTATTTTTCTAAGTTATTTAAGAGAGACTAAGTCCTGGCTACAATACCCTGCAGAGCCCTGACGGATGCTTATAAAACGCACAACAGGAGCAACACCTAACAGCGAATGTACTCCAACACTTTAGCACAGCTTAGGTTTAGAACATTACAACATGACAAAGCAAAATCTCAACAGAACTACTGTTTCATCCTCAGAAAAGGCTCCTTTTTGGAGAAAATACAGGAACATGTACCTTAAGTTCCATCATTCTAAAAAATGATTATTTGTAAGTTCATGAGAGTTGCCTATAATAAAAATCATTCTTTGGTAGTAACCCCCTCATTCATTGTTTTCTTCTAATACCGAAAGGAATCTCTTGGTAAATAATCTCCTACGGCTCTAAACTACCTCTGGATTCTAGAAAACTTTAATTGCTGAAAGACTATTTCCACAGAACAAACTGATTCCTATTTGTACTTAATCCAAAAATCAAGAATCTGAAACCACACTCTCACAGATAACTTTTCTGCAGAACCACAAAGAGACTACTAAATAAAGACAAGGTTAAAGAGATTAACTTCCTACTGGCTTGAGAGTAATCTCTCAGCACTTTTACTCCTGGTCTAACAAAAGCTATCCCAACCTGGGACTTCCCTGGTGGTCCAGTGGTTAAGACTCCATGCTCCCAAAGCAGAGGGCACTGGTTCAATCCTGGTCAAGGAACTAAGATCCCACATGCTGCACAGCATGGCCAAAACCCAAACCCAAACAAGACCACACTGTAACACAAACGCTTAAAAAGCAAAAACAAAGTTATCCTAACCAATACGAAGTATAATAGGCTGAACACAAGCCTGAATATATGTATGGTAGCCTGTCTCGGCAAAAGAGAAGTGAAATCCATCCCAGAAAATATATTATTGTATGGATTTGGACATACCATGGGGCAAATCATTCCTCACAGATACTATGAAATCAGACTACAAAGGTAGATATCCTGATACTTCATAAGGAAAATGATTACTTATTATTTTATTAAAGCAAGATACATCTATGGAACCTAAGTGAAAGTGAAAATGTTAGTTACACAGGTATATCCAGCTCTTTGCAACTCCATGGACTGTAGCCTGCCAGCTTCCTCTGTCCATGGGATTCTCCAGGCAAGAACACTGGAGTGGGTTGCCATGCCCTCCTCCAGGGGATCTTCCGAACCCAGGGATTGAACCCAGGTCTCCCACATTGCAGGCGGATTCTTTACTGTCTGAGCCACCTGGGAAGTCCATGAAACCTAGTGCACCCTCCAAACTTCAAGCTAAGTATAAGGCTTAATTACGATTCTCCAGTAAAGTTATATAAAACCAAGCCAGTTTAGAAAAAAAAGGAAAAAAGAAACCTTGAATATTTGAAAATATTTACTTATACTATCGGGTGTTTTCATTGAAACACCTCCTCAACTCCAAACAAAAGCCCACAATCCCAGACAATAATCTCTCTCGCCATCCTAAAGGCAGTTTAATCCCTCTGACCCGAAGGTCACATGCTCCCCTTGTGTTCCGGATTATCCTCTCCCAGCCCAAGGATCTGGCTTCACAAGGCCCATCCCCTCCAACCTGCACATTCTACTTTTCCATGGCTACTCAGTATAAACATTTGAAACGGAAAAAAAGCATTCTGCCCCTTTCAACTGTTCTGTTTTCTTCACAGCCAGATGTCATGAAATTGCTGTCTCTATCTCTTCACTCCATTTCTGTAACTGTCTGAATTGTGAGTTCCTCCTCTATCAACTCCACAAGACTGTTCTCATGAAGGTCACTGATGACACCTATATTGAAATATCCAATGGACACTAAATTATCAGCATTCATTACCTTTCCACGGTATCTGACATTTACAGAAAATCTTCCTCACCTGGTTTTTAAGACACTATTTTCTAAAAAAAAAAACAAAATAAAGACATTATTCTATTGATTTTCCTCGCTCATTCTCTCAATCTCTTTTGTAGATTGATATACCTTTATTCCCCTTTAAATCTCAGCACTCTACCAGCACAAATATTTAGTTCTCTACACTCTTCAAAACCATAATTTCAAATGTCTTTAAAAGTGACGCCAACTTCTAATCTAGTCTCCCAAACTCTAGACTCTAGAGAGTATCTTTTCTCTCTATGCACTCTAAAACTGCGCTCATTCTTCATTTCTTTTGTATCCCCCATCTCTGTAAATGAAATATACCAATAACAGCTGGTTAAGGATCTACATGTGGTTTCTTTCCTCTTCCATTCCTTATCCTCCACATCCAACGTCACACCAATTTCTATCAAATTCAACTTCCTGCAAGTTTTGAAATCACTTCCCTCTTGCCCTAACTTGATTTCTACCCTCTTCACTTGGAGTATTTTAAGAGTCTTCTGTTTCTGCACATTCAGCATCTCTCCTCACTCTTTTCCAGCCCATCTATCCACCACACTGCTACCAAAGGAAATCCCTGTGAAAAAACAAATCTCAGAGAATTTTCTACCAAAAATATTTCAGTTTTTCACCACACTTTTTAGTATAAACTTAAAACTTTTCAACTCAGCCCTCAAAGGATGCTGTGCTGACCGCTGCAAGCTTTCTACCCTCTGCTGCCCACATTCCATCCTGGGTGTTCTTAACACAAAATGACCCACTATCCTCAAACACATGTTAGCTTATGCCAACATGCGATGCCCTTGACACAAATTTTCTTCTTGACCTGTCCACTTAGTTTCTACTACTAAGACTTTTTCTTAAAAGACTCATTTTCCCTTGAATTACGATTTCACCTTCATTATTTCATGCAAAAAATGGGCTCAATAAAGGACAGAAATGGTAAGGACCTAACAGAAGCAGAAGATATTAAGAAGAGGTGGCAAGAATACACAGAAAAACTGTACCAAAGAGATCTTCACGACACAGATAATCACCATGGCGTGATTACTCACCTAAAGCGAAACATCCTGGAATATGAAGTCAAGTGGGCCTTAAGAAGCATCCCTACAAAGAAAGCTAGTGGAGGTGATGGAATTCCAGTCAAGCTGTTTCAAATCCTGAAAGATGATGCTGTGAAAGTGATGCACTTGATATGTCAGCAAATTTGGAAAACTCAGCAGTGGCCACAGGACTGGAAAAGGTCAGTTTTCATTCCAATCCCAAAGAAAGGCAATGGAAAGAATGCTCAAAGTACCACACAATTGCACTCATTTCACACTCTAGTAAAGTAACGCTCAAAATTCTCCAAGCCAGGCTTCACCAATACGTGAACCGTGAACTTCCAGATGTTCAAGCTGGTTTTAGAAAAGGCAGAGGAACCAGAGATCAAATTGCCAACATCTGCTGGATCATGGAAAAAGCAAGAGAGTTCCAGAAAAACATCTCTTTCTGCTTTACTGACTATGCCAAAGCCTTTGACTGTGTGGATCACAACAAACTGTGGAAAATTCCTCAAGAGATGGGAATACCAGACCAGCTGACCTTCCTCTTGAGAAATCTCTATGCAGGTCAGGAAGCAACAGTTAGAACTGGACATGGAACAACAGACTGGTTCCAAATAGGAAAAGGAGTACGTCAAGGCTGTATATTGTCACCCTGCTTATTTAACTTATATGCAGAGTACATCATGAGAAACGCTGGACTGGAAGAAACACAAGCTGGAATCAAGATTGCCGGGAGAAATATCAATAACCTCAGATATGCAGATGACACCACCCTTATGGCAGAAAGTGAAGAGGAACTAAAAAGCCTCTTGATGAAAGTGAAAGAGGAGAGTGAAAAAGTTGGCTTAAAGCTCAACATTCAGAAAATGAAGATCATGGCATCCGGTCCCATCACTTCATGGGAAATAGATGGGGAAACAGTGGAAACAGTGTCAGACTTTATTTTTTTGGGCTCCAAAATCACTGCAGATGGTGACTGCAGCCATGAAATTAAAAGACGCTTACTCCTTGGAAGGAAAGTTATGACCAACCTAGACAGCATATTCAAAAGCAGAGACATTACTTTCCCAACAAAGGTCCATCTAGTCAAGGCTATGGTTTTTCCTATGGTCATGTATGGATGTGAGAGTTGGACTGTGAAGAAGGCTGAGCGCCGAAGAATTGACGCTTTTGAACTGTGGTGTTGGAGAAGACTCTTGAGAGTCCCTTGGACTGCAAGGAGATCCAACTAGTCCATCCTAAAGGACATCAGTCCTGGATGTTCATTGGAAGGACTGATGTTGAAGCTGAAACTCCAATACTTTGGCCACCTGATGCAAAGAGCTGACTCACTGGAAAAGACTCTGATGTTGGGAAAGATTGAGGGCAGGAAGAAAAGGGGATGACAGAGGATGAGATGGTTGGATGGCATCACTGACTCAATGGACATGAGTTTGGGCAAATTCCAGGAGTTGGTGATAGACAGGGCGTGCTGCGGTTCATGGGGTCACAAGGAGTCGGACACGACTGAGCGACTGAATTGACTGACTGACTGACTGACTTCACTAAAATTGCTCTTGTCAAGTAAGCAAGGCGCTCCCCTCAACCACTTGCATTAGATTTTAGAATCCATTCCTCTGGGTGTAAGTTGACCTGTCAGCATTAACTGACAGAATGATTCACACCTTTCATTTCCAAAGGTCAGAAAAAGTGCCTGTCAAGAGCATGGTCTCTGAAGTCCATCTGCCTGGCTTCAATTTCTAATTTACATCCACCTTATAAGCCTGGGGAAGTTCTCTGGTTTCTATGCTTCTGCCCTGCATCCCTCCATTCCCTCAGTCTCTATTTAACAAGGTGGTCAAAGTGATCTTTTTGAAAAATATGTTAGATCAGTTACTGAAAAAATATCTAATCACCCAAAGCTGGAAAGAATCTGTATGTCCTCTGGATAAACAAACCGGTTCATACTCCTTGGCTCTCAAAAGAAACAAACTATTAACACATGTAGATGAATCCTACATGCATTTTGTTAAGACAATGAAAGCAGACCCAAAGAATGCATAATACATGATTTCATTTATGACACTGGAAAAGGCAAAGTTACGGGGACAGAAAGTAGCTAATAGTTGTCAAGAACAGGAGGTGGAGGAGGGGCTGACTGTACAAGAATGGAGGAGTACCTGGAAATTTCGTGGAGATGGAACTATTTTGTATAATGTTTGTGGTGGTAGTTACATAATTCTATGCATCTGTCACAACCAAAAGAACTGTCTATACACAAAATGAAATTTACTGTATGTAAAATTAAAAAAAAATTAAGCAAAGTGTCAGGGAACCCAAAATGGAATAAAAACTGTAACAAATGATCATAATTGTATTAAAAATGGATAACAAACCCATAGTTCAGGGGTAGGGAGAAAAGATTTAACCTAAAATACTCTGAAAAACAGTACTTTCTTTACTGTATGGCTAAAGACAAAAAAAGTCAATCAGTTCAGTTCAGTCACTCAGTCATGTCTGACTCTGTGACCTCATGGACTGCACAGCACACCAGGCTTCCCTGTCCATCAGTGATTTCCAGAGCTTGCTCAAACTCATGTCTGTCAAGTTGGTGATGCCATCCAACCATCTTATCAAAAAAAGTACTATACATAAATACTGTACTCTAGTTAGTAAAACTGTTTTTCCCAGGGATATAGGTTAGCAACTGTAAAACTACTTTATGGGTATATATGGGTATGAAATTACTTTATGGGTATATATAGGTATGAAATTACTTTATGGGTATATATGGTTAACAAATAAGTAAAACTACTGTAGATTGTGAGAGCCTGGTCTCTCATCTTTGGAGAACAAAGTTACAAAGGAAAGGGGAAAGGGTAGAAAGAATGCTGTGGTAGTAGTGGTACTAGTTGGGAACTGGAGGCATCAGAATGAACTTATACTTTTATTATATATACAAACAGATACAGAGAAGAAACAGATGCAAACTCTTTTTCAAACTGTCTGCTGAGAGGACCATGACCTTACTAACAATAAGCACATATAGCACCCAGGTCTTGGTTTCAAAGTATCATGCTCTAATAAAGGGAACTTCTAATAAAATAAAACTTCCTTGGAGAAGGGGTTGATTCTAGGGCTGGGGCAGGGAAAAATCAAGATGGGCTGGAGACTGTGATAGTGCGAATGTTCAAAGGAGGAAGCACCAAGGAAGTGCCCAAGAGCCAACCTGAAAGACTTTTTCACATCAAAGCTAGAACAGAACTACTACAGTATTTGATTATAGATAACCCACTGAAAAAATTAGCAGCTATGAATCCATACAAGGCCTGATTAGTTAAAATAAATGTGAGTGGAGAATTAGCTCTTACAGAAAAACCGCAATCAATAAATGAAGAATGATGAATGATGATAGAAAAATCATCACTAGAACATTACAGTAACAATGGTACAGGCAAGATCTACCAATGGATGCTAAGACTAGTGGTTGGAAGTTTAAAGAGAAACAGGATATTTGCATAGTATCAAAGTACCTCCCCCCCCAATATTTATTAATTACAAGAGGAAAGTAATAACAGAATGAAGAAACCCAGTAGATACCACAAGTAATTGAGAATAACAGCACTAGTAATAAGACATATGCCTTTAAATTTGATACACAGAGAAGGGCACATTCTTCCTGTGGTATTCTTGTTAAATGCATAAGCTTCATATAATCATGAGAAAATATTAGCAAAATCAAATCAAGGGACATTCTACTAAATAACTGGCCAGTTCTCAAATGTCAAGGTCATGCAAGGCAAAGCAAGATTCAGGAACAGTCAGTCTAGAGAAGAAGACATGACAATAAATGCACGGTGGGATTCTGGAATCGATCCTAGAACAGAAGAGGATGCTAGCAGGAAAACTGGTAAAATCCTAACAGCTTATAGTTTACAGTGATGCACCACTTTTCATTTCTAAGTTTTCATAATTACAGTATGGTGACACAAGATGTTAACATGAGGGAAAATCGAGTGAAAAGCACATGGGAACATTTGGTACTATTCTTCTTTTCTGTAAGTCTAAACTTACTTCAAGGGCTTCCCTGATGGCTCGGTGGTTAAAGAATCGGCCTGCCAATGCAGGAGACACGGGTTCATTCCCTGATCAGGGAAGGTCTCACACACCACGGAGCAACTAAGCCACAACCACTGAGCTGTGCCCTAGAGCCTGGGAATCGCAAGTACTGAGCCTGTGGGCTGCAACCACCGCAGCCCGTCCGCCCTAGAGCCCGTGCCCCACAACAAGAGAAACCACCACCAGCGAGGAGAGTAGCTCCTACTCACCACAACCAGAGAAGAGCCTGGCAGCGACCCAGCACAGCCAAGAATAAACATTTTTTACAAATTATAAAAAATAACATTACTTAGAAATAACAAGTTAAAAAATTGTACCCAAAGACTCCACATCTCACTATGAATTAAATTCCAAGTTCCATGTGATCCAATCCCCAGGTATCACTCTGACCTTTGCTCCCACACTTTTCCCATTCTTCCTGTTGGAGCTGCATGGGCTTCTGTCGACCATAAGGAGAGCCAGCACTGGCCTACTTCAGGGCCTATACTCACTACTCCTGTGCCTGAAGCATTCTTTTCCAACTTACCTACCGGCTGTCTCTGCTTGACTATCACATTACCAGAGAGGTCATCCTTAACTTTCCTTTGTAAAATGTTCCCCCCATCACGCTCGATCTCCCCTATTTTAGTTTTCTTCACAGCAGGTTTATTTATCATCAGGCTCCACACCAGTATATCCTTAGCTCTACGAGACTAGAGACTTTGTACATTTTGTTCAATGCTGTACCTCCAGTATCCGGAAGAGCAATTGTTATATACGAGGTGCTCAATAATGATGAATGAGCAACTCTTCTCAAAGCATCAAGCCCTCCAATGAGCTTTACTTGTTCTCACCTCACCCTAAACTTTCAGATGCTGCTCTCTTTTTTCTAGTCTCAGGGTACCCTATGCAGAGCTATTTTCCTGAAAGTCTCTTTCACTGCAAAAAGGCACCATAGCAGTGTCAGCTCTGTTTTAGACTTTTATGACAAATTAAAAAAAAAAAAAAAAGATAAAAGGGAAATATTCCATTATGAAGAAGAATCAAATAATGCCTCATTAAAAGGGAAATGGAAGACTAGTCCTTTCACAAAGAGAACTATCTATTATTTTGGAGTTAAAATAATTGGTAAACATATTCATCATGTTCAAAATAATTTTAGTTATTAATGAGAATATCATGAAGTCAATGTCTTTAAACATCTCTCATGGAAAAGCAGTAATTGAACTAAATTTAAAGAAAAATTTTCAAAATTTCCATTCCCACTGCCTTAAAAATGTAATTCATCTAAGAAATATCTGACTTTTATATCAAATGTTAACAGCTACTTCAATTTTTTTTATATAACAGGTTATTAGTAGAACACTTCAGAATTATGCAAGAATAATGTGGATATGATAATAATAATTCCGAGGTCAGTGGTTCTCAAACTTTAGTCTGTATCAGTGTCACCTGAGGGACTTGTAAAAACACGGGTTTTGGGGGTTCCATCACTCACTAAGGCTCGGGCAGGGCCTGAGAATCTACACTTCGCACAAGTCTTTAGTGATGCTTGTGTTGTTGCTTTGGAGACTGCACACCGAGAAGTACTTACTGATCTAGGCAACATTTCTGTGCTCTATTCAGTGATATTGTGACTAAAAAGATACAAAAAAATCTACATGACATATCGCTGCTTTAGTACTTAGCAAACTGAGAATAATCAGGCTCCTAATGCACCTCAGAGGGCCCGCCCTGGTCACATAAGCTTATTTGACAAGCTGTAATCTTAGCCTGGGAAACGGCACTTCAGGTGGATCCCCGCTGACAGTGCTAATGGATTATGGGAACGTTTCTCTTCAGTAGCTGAAAGAACAAGTCCAACCACTCATCACTTCTGGTTTATTTACCCATGGAGCTTGTCAAATGCCAAATATATTGCATTAACTAGACTGTCTATAGACACAACTCAGTGACTTCACTTTCCTGCATTGGAGAAGGAAATGGGAACCCACTCCAGTGTTCTTGCCTGGAGAATCCCAGGGACGGGGAAGCCTGGTGGGCTGCCGTCTATGGGGTCGCACAGAGTCGGACACGACTGAAGCGACAGCAGCAGCAGCAGCAGCAGACTGTCTATAAATTACAATGGGTATCAGGTAGTAGCAAAAGTATTAACAGAGCTCAAGACTGAGGTCACAGTATTTAACAGTGATCAAAAAACCTAAAGTATTAACAGCTGTTTTCATGGCATAAAGATAAAATACAGAAATTAAATATCAATGTGGCTGAAATAAGCAAAAAAAAAAGGATCATGTGGAAATCAGTACAGAATTATCTCTACTACACAACTTTCACAGAATAAAATAAATAATTATGATGCAGACGCATTCAAGCATTAGAAGTGCTGAAAAGCAACAGCTGAAAATGCTCCAAGTGGCGCAGCTGATTCAGCAGAGCAGCATGCTGGTCAAGTGGCTTACACATAAGCTTTCTAGAAGAAAACCAAATCCAGCACTTAATTTTGTTGAAGACTTCAAAAGATATCAAAACTTAGTAGAAAATATGTATTTTAAAATTGTAGCTGCATTCATAATTTCAATGCTTGATCCTGAGTTGGCTACACCTGAGGGTGATGAAAAATTCAATAAACATAATTCTTTTGATACAAAATTATAGTTTAATGTCTTGTCAAGTTAATAACACAGCGAGGCTGGTTTTAATTGATGCCATTTCCTTAACAGCACTCAGAATGTCAAGAATGATAAATAACTCATTTTGATTATCATGAAGATGGGACCCCTATCATTCTTTGTGTAAATAATCATCCTTTCTGTTTGTAAATGCACAAAGATTTGAGTTTTCAGGAATACCACATGTTTTTTGGTTCTTTGTGGATGCTCAGGAAAATTTACTGAAATAAAGGTTTTTCAATCCTTATGTAAAGCAAGCTTCAGAAAAACAAAAATTACCCAAACATAACAATTTCTTCTATACTATATTTATATCTTCAGAATTTATCTATGAAAACATTTCTGAGACCTATTTAATTGCACATGAGTACTTTAGTTGGTTCAGATAATCAAGGTACCATCCAGAAGTTTAACAGTAGATATATGATGATATATTCCACTGGCCAATCAGTAAATTCTCACTGTAATGTGCGGTAATGTTAGGATTCTTCTGCTCTCAAAGACAGAGTCCATACTCTGTCACAGAAGAAAATTTAGATTGTATTCCAACAAAGAAGAATGAATCTGAGGAAAACTCTAATAGCTGAAAACTATTAGGAGGTTAAATATTTCATTGGAAATATATACTGCTTTGATAATGCCTTCTTAGTTTAATGCCAGTAGCAAATTACCAAGAGGGAAAAAAAAAAGGATTGATAATGATGTTAGCCAAACAGTAGGTGGTTAACAAATTATTTCAATGGTCACCAAATAAGAGATGATGCAAAAATGGTGTATAATCACTGACTTAACATAAAAAGAAATGAATCTTGCATTAAAATATATACAACAGTATTTGTCAAACTTGATATATCTAATAGTCAATGCTGCTGCAGAATGATTTCTTGAAGAAAAAAGTGGCATCAATGGAGCCCAGACATCAGCAGAAACAAGAGATCAAACATATCCTTTCAACTTCTCACCTTTTGTTTGGAATGCACATGGATTTAGAATATGCTGGATAAAGATCAGTGAAAAAATGTTAATAATATTGGCCCTGCAGCTGATGACAATGAGGCACTCATCTGACAAGAGAGCTATGATTCTACAGGTAAATTAAATATTTAAAAAATAAGTGAAATTTCATTTTAAAACAGCAAATAATTTAAAAATTCTGCACAGAGTACTTAAGAGACACTTATACAAGGTATAAACATTTTATAGACAGAAGAAACTGCAAGTTAAGGTATAAATACAGTGGTATATATTCTTAAAAGTTCTATGAAAATAATACTTTAAGGTAGAAACTGATCCTCATTCTAATTACCTACAAAGGTAGTGAAGTGAGGTATTCTAATCATATTTGTGAAAAGAATGCAAAAATCATGAAGGAGTTGTGGGCTTGATTTGTTGTATATAACAGTACTGTTATGACACGTGTGAGCAGACGGTTTATTTTAGAGATTCCTTATACTATTCCTTCAAATAAATGTATATAATGGGATATTTCATACAATGGTAAAGTTAAAACCTCTTTTGATGTCAAAAAGGTAATGTGTAGTAAGAGTCTAGAAAAATCTGAAAATTAAAACACTGAATTTTAGAATTTAAGATTCCATCAGTATATGATATTAACCCTTACCATTTGAAAACAAGACTAGTGATACCAGTATTGGGTGTCACAAAGACTACAAATTATTAAAGGAGAACCAAACTAGATTCCTGTGAGACAGACGAGAGAAAACATTTAGCCGTAGTTCCTGAGCTTAAAAGAAAACCTACTTCTAACTCAGTGTGTATTAGCAATATAAGGAGGTTACCTGACTACTAGTTTCACTTATGGCTTCCAGGAGTTTTTCAACCGCTGCTTGTAGTCGAGAGCTGATATTCAGCACGAGCTCTTCACTTTCAGGGTCTGTCTCGGGCCCAGTGAAGCCGCTCCGCACGAGCCGCTGTGACAGCTCTGCCCCCTCCTCAGCTGCTTTGCACCACATGCTACTGTCGCTTCTTGGTATGTCGCTTCCAGAATAAGAGGGTCTAGATTCATCTGCAGTCAGAATTATTTTGAAGGTATAAATCAATGACAAGGAATCATTTTAGTAAAAAACCAAAAAATACAAAATAAAATCAAATTAAAACTTGAAATCACTGGAAAGAAAGTGTTATTAAAATAACACTGTAACAAAACAAAATAGGCAAATTAAGAACGCAGTATTATTTGATGACCTACCAGGTATAAGAATGGGAAGAATAATGCTATACTAATAGGGCTTTGCATAAATTAATACTTGAGAGTTAGTAGTTTTCCTTTGACAAAAAATCTTAAAATACCTTTCAATAGATGTTTACTAAATGCCCACCACGTAGGGTTTACTAAGTAATGGAGATGTACAGGTGGCAAGATGTGGTTCCTACCCTTAAGGGCATTACACACGAGTGTAATAAGAAAATAAATATTTAAACAACAACATAAAAGGAAAACACTGTGCAATGGGATAATCCAAGTGTATGGAAAGATGAAGTGCTTGATTCTGTATAGAGAAAACACTCGCATTTCTGAGCACGATCTTGGGCAGCATCACCTGCTTGGCTAGACAGTAAAAGGGAGTAAGACCTTTTTGTAACTGGTTACTCCCAGGTGGCTCAGTGGGTAAAGAATCTGCCTGCAATGCAGGCGACACAGGAGACATGGGTTCAGGAAGACCCCCTGGAGGAGGGCAAGGCAACCCCCTCCAGTAGTCACACCTGGAGCATCCCATGGGCAGAGGAAGCTGGAGGGCTATGGGTCCATAGGGTTGCAAAGATTCGGACAAGACTGAAGCAGCTACACATGCGGCACGCATACCAGGAAGAGGCTAGACTAATAAACAGTTCTAATTTAAACTGTGGCCTTATGTTTCCACGCTAGTCTTTTTTCTTATATAAAGAAAACTGAGTTTACATGGGCAGAGATAAAGCTTTGGAAGTGTCTTCTCTAAACTGAAATAAAAGCATAGGTTATTTATCACTTCCATGGAATACTGTACTCATCTCTGGCAGCTTGCTACAATCCAACAATGAAATTTCCTGAAGAGGAACTATCTATTCTTTTATTAACATGTAGCACATATTTATCAGTAACTGTGCAAAGTCGACAGATTAAAAGCAGAAGAAATTTTAATTTTCAAGGTACTTGGAGTAAATACTCAGTTTGATACGATCACCCAGGAGAATAAGAGCTATTCTTTAAAATGTTTTGCTAAAGTAGCTGGTGCCATATGGAAATCTCTCAATCTCACGCAGTAAAAATATCACATGCAGTTGCAGATACCAGATCTGAAAACAGCACAATTCAACATTCTCTAAGTACCTTCTCTGTCTAAGTCACTGGCTGAAGAATCCAAAACTGTATTCCAGAAAATGACTTAAACTGTTTGCTATTAGGTAGTGGTGGGGGTTTAGTCACTAAGTCGTGTCTGACTCTTGCTATTTCCTGTGCCGTGTGCTTAGTCGCTCAGCAAAAGTTAACGAATTTACTTTTAACTTCATGGCTGCAGTCACGATTTGCAGTGATTTTGGAGCCCCCAGAAATAAAATCTGACACTGTTTCCACTGTTTCCCCATCTAGTTCCCCATGAAGTGTTGGGACCGGATGCCATGATCTTCGTTTTCTGAATGTTGAGCTTTAAGCCAACTTTTTCACTCTCCTCTTTCACTTTCATCAAGAGGCTTTTTAGTTCCTCTTCACTTTCTGCCATCAGGGTGGTGTCAGCTGCATATCTGAGGTTACTGATATTTCTCTCAGCAATCTTGATTCCAGCTTGTGCTTCATCCAGCCCAGCATTTCACATGATGTACTCTGCATGTAAGTTAAATAAGCAGGGTGACAATACACAGCCTTGACGAATTCATTTCCCAATTTGGAACCAGTTCTTGTTCCATGTCTGGTTCTACCTGTTGCTTCCTGACCTGCATACAGATTTCTCATGAGGCAGGTCAGTTGGTCTGGTATTCCCATCTCTTGGAAGAATTTTCCACAGTTTGTTGTGATCCACAGTCCAACGCTTTGGTGTAGTCAATAAAGCAGAAGTAGATGTTTTTCTGGAACTCTCTTGCTTTTTCTATGATCCAACGGATGTTGGCAATTGGATCTCTGGTTCCTCTGCTTTTTCTAAATTGAGCTTGAACCAGTTCCTGGTTCATCCACTGCTGAAGCCTCACTTGGAGAATTTTGAGCATTACACTGCTAGCATGTGAGGTGAGTGCAGTGAGGTGGTAGTCTGAACATTCTTTGGCATTGTCTTTCTTTCGGATTGCAGTGAAAACTGACCTTTTCTAGCCCTGTGGCCACTGGTGGGTTTTCCAAATTTGCTGGCAAACTGATGCAACACTTCAACAGCATTTAAAGTAGGAAATCAAGAGATACCTGGAGTAACAGGCAAGTTTGGCCTTGCAGTGCAAAATGAAGCAGTGCAAAGGCTAACAGAGATTTCCCAAGAGAACACACTGGTCATGGCAAACACCCTCCTTCAACAACACAAGAGAAGACTCTACACATGGACATCATCAGTTGGTCGACACCGAAATCAGATTGATTATATTCTTTGCAGCCAAGATGGAGAAGCTCTACACAGTCAGCAAAAACAAGACCAGGAGCTGACTGTGGCTCAGATCATGAACTCCATATTGCAAAATCCGTACTTAAATTGAAGAAAGTAGGGAAAACCACTAGACCATTCAGGTATGACCTAAATCAAATCCCTTACGACTATACAGGGAAAGAGACAAATAGATTCAAGGGATTAGATCTGATAGACAGAGTGCCTGAAGAACTATGGACAGAGATTCATGACACTGCAAAGGAAGCGGTGATCAAATAAAAAGTGAATGTATTGATAATAGGGACTAACAGTTTATAAATACTCATGAGTTCAAAATGACCTTAGGATTCAAAATGAGTTCAGCTATTGTACAATGTATATTACAAAGTCACTAAATAAAATTAATGTAGCCTAAAAAATGATATTTTTGATGAAGCAAGAAATATTACAATTGGTGTTAAAACTAAGAATAGATATATCACATCTTTAGCTGAGGAAGTAAATGCATTCTAGTGACATTTTCTTTTAATGGATACAGAGAATTTAACAAATCTGAGGTAAGATGATGGTCTGATATGATGATTAGTCAAGGCTTTGTGGAGTCAAAACGTGGAGAAGCAAGAATGAGGTTAGGACAGAGAGCTGAGAAAAGGTAGCTAAAAGTAGGCTGGATCCAAGTTGTGAATGGCCTTAAGTTTTAAGAAACTGGGGGCTTTGTTATACATAATGGGGAAGTAAATAATTTTTTGAGTAGGAGTATCAATTCTATGAATCAAGAAGCAAACTGTATCAATGCAGAAGGAGGGGTTAGAAAAAAAAGAGTCTGGTTAGAGAGCTATTTCAATTCTCCAGATGAGAAATGATAAAGATGGACAAGGGCTGGTTACAGGCTGGAAAAAAAGGGAATGTCTAAGACAAGGAAGAAAGAAAAGCAGTAAAAGATGACAGGGTTTTTCCAGCTAAGATGATTCTCAGATGACAGAACAGTCTTAACAGAAATACTAAAAAATTAGGAGAAAGTGTGTATAGTAAGCATGAAAAAGGATTAGTCTGAAGTGCTAATGGGCTACATGGAGGAGAGACGTTAACTTTTGGAAATTTGGAAGTCATTTGTAGAAAGGTGCCATAATCTTATTTTTCTGAACGTTGAGCTTTAAGCCAACTTTTTCACTCTCCTCTTTCACTTTCATCAACAGGCTCTTTAATTCTTCCTCACTTCCTGCCATAAGGTGGTGTTATCTGCATATCTGAGGTTACTGATATTTCTCCCAGAAATCTTGATTCCAGCTTCTGCTCCATCCAGCCCAGCGTTTCTCATGATGAGCTCTGCATATAAGTTAAATAAGGAGGGTGACAATATACAACCTTGACGTACTTCTTTTCCTATTTGGAACCAGTCTGTTGTTCCATGTCCAGTTCTAACTGTTGCTTTCTGACCTGCATAGAGGTTTCTCAAGAGGCAGGTCAGGTGGTCTGGTATTCCCATCTCTTGAAGAATTTTCCAGTTTGTTGTGGTCCACACAGTCAAAGGCTTTGGCATAGTCAATAAAGCAGAAATAGATCTTTTTCTGGAACTCTCTTGCTTTTCCCATGACCCAGCAGATATTGGCAATATGATCTCTAGTTCCTCTGCCTTTTCTAAAACCAGCTTGAACATCTGGAAGTTCACGGTTCATGTATTGCTGAAGCCTGGCTTGGAGAATTTTGAGCATTACTTTACTAGCAAGTGAGATGAGTGCAGTTGTGCAGTACTTTGAGCATTCTTTGGCATTGCCTTTCTTTGGGATTGGAATGAAAATTGACTTTTTCCAGTCCTGTGGCCACTGTTGAGTTTTCCAAACTTGCTGGCATATTGAGTGCAGCACTTTTACAACGTCACCTTTCAGTATTTGAAACAGCTCAACTGGAATTCCATCATCTCCACTAGCTTTGTTCATAG
>SJYX01015882.1:258499-288408 GCA_006410675.1 Oreotragus oreotragus
CTGACCTGCATAGAGGTTTCTCAAGAGGCAGGTCAGGTGGTCTGGTATTCACATCTCTTGAAGAATTTTCCAGTTTGTTGTGGTCCACACAGTCAAAGGCTTTGGCATAGTCAATAAAGCAGAAATAGATCTTTTTCTGGAACTCTCTTGCTTTTCCCATGACCCAGCAGATATTGGCAATATGATCTCTAGTTCCTCTGCCTTTTCTAAAACCAGCTTGAACATCTGGAAGTTCACGGTTCATGTATTGCTGAAGCCTGGCTTGGAGAATTTTGAGCATTACTTTACTAGCAAGTGAGATGAGTGCAGTTGTGCAGTACTTTGAGCATTCTTTGGCATTGCCTTTCTTTGGGATTGGAATGAAAATTGACTTTTTCCAGTCCTGTGGCCACTGTTGAGTTTTCCAAACTTGCTGGCATATTGAGTGCAGCACTTTTACAACGTCACCTTTCAGTATTTGAAACAGCTCAACTGGAATTCCATCATCTCCACTAGCTTTGTTCATAGTGATGCTTCCTAAGGCCCACTTGACTTCACTTTCCAGGATGTTTGGCTCTAGGTGAGTAATCACACCATGGTGATTATCTGGGTCGTGAAGATCTTTTTTGTACAGTTCTTCTGTGTATTCTTGCCACCTCTTCTTAATATCTTCTGCTTCTGTGAGGTCCCTACCATTTCTGTCCTTTATTGAGCCCATCTTTGCATGAAATGTTCCCTTGGTATCTCTAATTTTCCTGAAGAGATTTCTAGTCTTCCCCATTCTGTTGTTTTCCTCTATTTCTTTGCATGATTTCTGAAAAAGGCTTTCTTATCTCTCCTTGCTATTCTTTGGAACTCTGCATTCAAATGGGTATATCTTTCCTTTTCTTCTTTGCTTTTTGCTTCCCTTCTTTTCACAGCTATTTGTAAGGCCTCCTCAGACAGCCATTTTGCCTTTTTATATTTCTTTTTCTTGGGGATGGTCTTGATTCCTGTCTCCTGTACAGTGTCATGAACCTCCATCCATAGTTCATCAGGCACTCTGTCTATCATATCTAAGATCTAGTCACTTAAATCTATTTCTCCCTTTCACTGTATAGTCATAAGGGTTTTTGATTAGGTCATACCTGAATGATCTAGTGGTTTTCTCCACTTTCTTCAATTTCAGTCTGAATTTGGCAACAAGGAGTTCATGATCTGAGCCACAGTCAGCTCCCGGTCTTGTTTTTGCTGACTGTGTAGAGCTTCTCCATCTTGGCTGCGAAGAATATAATCAATCTGATTTCGGTGTCGACCATCTGGTGATGTCCATGTGTAGAGTCTTCTCTTGTGTTGTTCGGAGAGGGTGTTTCCTATGACTAGTGCGTTCTCTTGGCAGAACTCTATTAGCCTTTGCCCTGCTTCATTCTGTACTCCAAGGCCAAATTTGCCTGTTACTCCAGGCAAATGACTTCCACTTCATGGGAAATAGATGGGGAAACAATGGACACAGTGGCTGACTTTATTTTTCTAGGCTCAAAAATCACCACAGATGGTGATTGCAGCCATGAAATTAAAAGACTCTTGCTCCTTGGAAGGAAAGTTATGACCAATCTAGACACCATATTAAAAAGCAGTGACATTACTTTGCCAACAGAGGTCTGTCTAGTCAAGGCTATGGTTTTTCCAGTGGTCATTTATGGATGTGAGAGTTGGACTATAAAGAAAGCTGAGTGCCCAAGAATTGATGCTTTTGAACTGTGGTGTTGGAGAAGACTCTTGAGAGTCCCTTGGACTGCAAGGAGATCAGAGCAGTCCATCCTAAAGGAAATCAGTCCTGGGTGTTCATTGGAGGGACTGACATTCAAGCTGAAACTCCAATACTTTGGCCACCTGATGAGAAGAGCTGACTCATTTGAAAAGATCCTAATGCTGGGAAAGATTGAGGGCAGGAGGAGAAGGGGATGACAGAGGATGAGATGGTTGGATGGCATCACTGATTTGATGGACATGGGTTTGGGTGGACTCCGGGAGTTGGTGATGGACAGGGAGGCCTGGTGTGCTGCGTTTCAGGGGGTCACAAAGTGCTGGACACGACTGAGACGCCAAGAGTCAGACACGACTGAGACACTGAACTCAACTGTAGAAAGGTGAGAGGTGAACCTTGGAAGAAGACACATTTACTCTAGGAGCAGTATGTAGTGACAGAAGGACAAACAGTTGGCATCTCTGTATAGAATAAGCCAACAAAAAATCTCTGTGAAAAAAAATTCTGAGAAAGACAGGAGCAAGATGTTCCAGGAGACAAGGAGACAACATTTTAAAGAGAGACTTCAATAATCCTGTTTGTCTAGAAAGTCAAACAGGACAAGAACTGAGATGCTACTGGATTTGTCAACTGGAAGGTCACTGCTGTCCACAAGGAAAGCAGCTTTGATACTATACAAACAGAAACCCAAGCTGTCAGAAGCAAGTGTTGGTTTGAGCTCTCACAGTGTTTGTTGTGCCTTATCTTCAGGAGAGGGCAAAGCTGAGAAAAATCATTTTCTCTGTAATATTATGAAGATAACAGCAAGTTTTACAGTATAAAGAAGGAATCCATTGTAAGGAAAAAAACTGAAGATACTATATATAACACTGGAGCAACTCTCAAACACAAAATACAAAGGATATATTAAAAAAAAGTGGCTTATAAAAAGCCACTGAATGTTAGTTTTTTAATGGCTAATAAAAAATACATTAAAGTACCTAATAAAGATGAAGATGTGAACTACCTTAATGTACTTTACTGATGACATTTTGAAGATATAAACACACAAAGATAATCTCAATCTGCTCCAATGAAGATACAGAGCTTTGTTTATTCCAATGAAATAAAGGAATGAGAACAATATCAAACGCCAGTAGAATTCTCAGAATGACCAATTTGATGAACAGAATCATGATTTCAGACTGGCCACGCATTCAGCCCTCCATCTGAAACATGGTAGACGATAGTTATCCAAAAAGTCTTTAGTCATTCATTCTGTGGATTATACCATGTTCATTCTATGGAGAGAGCAGTCAGCTTCTCAGTTTAAGCAGGGCCTGTGAGAGGATAGAGCAGTCCCCTGCCCTGGCCTGAAGATACCTAGGGCTCCACCTGGAAACTCCTGGTTCTAGTCTGATTTTTGTACCTGACAGATGACTAGACTAGAAGCTTCAGGAGCCTAAGGGCCACAGTGAACTGGAAGAAGGACCTTCTCATTACTAATCCAGTATTCTTGCTATAACATCGCATTGCTCCAAAAAAAAAAAAAAAAAAGCTGCAGCAAATAAGATTCAGTCCCTGGTCTTCTAAGGGGGAGGTATAGGTATTTTACTACTGAACCATCACAGTGTAGGCCGACAGGACATTTTCTTTCAATACCTCCTAAGGAAACTCATTTTTATGAACTAGTCTAATATTCACTCAAGTTTAAGCAATTTCACAATGGCTCAAACTTTCCCTTCACTTTCTTATGAGGAAGCAAACATTAGCAAGTCAATTATTTTTTTTTTTTAGAGAGTGAACAAGTCCACACACGTTTAAAATCTAAACAAGTTTAGACTTGAGAACTGCAAAGAGATTACAAGTGCTACTACCCACAACAAAAAGTCATATATGAAAATTGAAGAGCGAGAGTTGTTTTATGGAGAAGGAATGGCAACCCGCTCCAGTGTTCCTGCCTTGAGAATCCCCTGTCAGAGGAGCCCAGCAGGCTACAGTCCATGGACTCACAAGAGTCAGACACGACTCAGCAACCAAAACACCCCCGCCACCTGTCTCATCATCAGGTCAACACTGAGCTTTTTGTCACATTAAATAGGGTACAAAAGAACTAGTTTAGAAGTTCATTTCAGTTTTTACAACAATACTCCCATTGAACAACGAAGAAACACCAGAAAAAATCTTATATATGGAACATGGTATCAATATTTTACAGACTGTATTTTCTTCAGTTTTAAACTATAAATTCTTTAAATTCAGTATTTCCTTCAAGATGTAAAGTGAATCCAAGTAGCCCAAAACGATACTAGTGATCTTCCTAATTTTGTTACCAAGACTACCATAGCATTGCCAACACAATAACATAAAAACTGAAATGGCACCCCACTCCAGTGTTCTTGCCTGGAGAATCCCAGGGACGGGGGAGCCTGGTGGGCTGTGGTCTATGGGATCACACAGAGTCGGACACGACTGAAGTGACTTAGCAGCAGCAGCAGCATACATTCTAACACCAGCAAAGTTCTTATCTCTGCTTTAATAGTCTTTATACCATATTTCTTAACAGTGGGTCTAATTTTTTCTCTTGCATCTTAGTATTATTCATTCAAAATCTATTGATAATTAAATACCTAAATATTTATTTTAAAAGGCTTAATCAATTCAAACATGTAGAAAATGGTATTAATTAAGTACCATGATTTTATTTTGCCTTGACATTTCTGTACCTTCTTCACTGGACTGAGAATTGTGAAGCAGAGAGAAAAAAAAAAAAAAAACTTTTCAATAAATGTAAAAGTGAACTGATAAAACTACTTATACAGAAAAACTACTCTATTATTGGATATCTTAAAACAGTAGCTAGATATATTTAATTTATATTTAGAGATTTAGAGGACTATGCAAGAAAGTGGCTTCCCTGGTGGCTCAGACGGTAAAAGCATCTGTCTACAAGGTGAGAGACCTGGGTTCGATCCCTGGGTCAGGAAGATCCCCCTGGAGAAAGCAATGGCAACCCACTCCAGTATTCTTGCCCGGAAAACCCCATGGACGGGTGGAGGAGCCTGGTGGGCTCTAGTCCATGGGGTCGCAAAGGGCTGGACACGACTGAGCAGCTTCATATACATAGAAGAAAGTAGGCCAGTGGGTCAGACGTCCTTTTAGGTCTGTTTTTTCATAGAAGAGCAATGTAAACATGATCCTCTACACATGAGTCAAATTACTGATCTATTTCTTTTCATGACTAGGGGAGCACTGCTCTGGAAATGAGTTTGCTATCTTTTAGGAAATGCTGTTTGCCGAACATCTCAGCAACCACTTTGCAAAATGTCTAGGAGAACTGCTAACACACAAAAAAATTTCCTGTCCTGTAGTGAACATTCCTCAGTGTGTCTTTTGGATATGGTGGAGGTCTTACAGCAAAATGCCCCTTTCCCAGATGGTTAGGTGAAACTAGCTTATGAAATGATTGTTTTTTAAAAAGCATGATTTGATAAATACTTTTATAATAAATTTTACCTAATTCTTCTCTATACATCAAGATTCATTTGCAGAAAACAAACAGGCCTTGATTGAGAGCTTAACCAACAGTGAAATAAAAAAAAATGTCTATAAAGTTTGAAACAAATGAAAATTTAAAGTTACAGTATCATTTCACTTCTGACTTCACTAAAAGTAGTTTTTAAAATTATCTTTGAATTCAACTTAAGTTTTAAAAATCAATTTTAGTTAAAACTCCAAATCAAGCTTTATTCTGCATTAGAAACATTAAGTAGTCCACCAGGCTCCTCCGTCCATTGGATTCTCCAGGCAAGAATACTGGAGTGGGTTGCCATTTCCTTCTCCAGGGGATCTTCGCAACCCAGGGATCGAACCCGGGTCTNTTTAAAATTATCTTTGAATTCAACTTAAGTTTTAAAAATCAATTTTAGTTAAAACTCCAAATCAAGCTTTATTCTGCATTAGAAACATTAAGTAGTCCACCAGGCTCCTCCGTCCATTGGATTCTCCAGGCAAGAATACTGGAGTGGGTTGCCATTTCCTTCTCCAGGGGATCTTCGCAACCCAGGGATCGAACCCGGGTCTCCCGCATTGCAGGCAGACGCTTTAACCTCTGACCTACCAGGGAAGCCCGAAACTTAAAACAGAATGTTCTCAAAAACTGCATAACTGGCATTTTGATTTTTAGATGACTGGGCTCCAACTAGAGAAAAGTTCTTGGGTATGGAATGGCAGTGAAGGAAGGCCTTGATCTTCTGGTCCAAGTGTCCGGACCCTATCTTTCCCCATATGCCAAGAACTTTCCCCTTTAGAGGGTGGTTTCGGGAAATTGCTTATACCACTGGTAAGAGTCTTGAGTGGTGACATGAAGTTTCTCTTTTATTGGCAGTGAATAAACAGCCTTTGATTTATGTAGCACAATAATAACCCTGAGTATGTGTAATGACAACTCTAAGACACCCATCTGCAAATGCTAAACAATAATGGTGTTTTGAGATTAGCTCTAGTATATTTGTGTTTGAAGGATTTTTATTGGAAAATAATATTCTTTTTCTATATTTTCAGCACTAGTAATGTGCTTGAACTCATCAAGACTTATTGAAAATAATTGTGATAGTTTCAACAGCATACAAAACTCACCTCCTGTCTGTTCCTCATGGACACAAGACTTTATTGGTGGCTCAGCTTCTGACCTTCGAATCAGGCTGGCAGAAGCCTGGCCTTTACTAGATCTATCTAAAATGCCCAGGACGTGGCGACCAATTGTTTCTTCAACAGCTGCTGTTGTCTTTACCACTTCTAAGAGGATCTTCAGAAGTCTGTTATTAGCTTTCTGGAGTGCATACCTGTACAGGTAAGGAAACATTCATTAAAATGTTTAATCTTTTTAAAGCAAACACTTAGGTCTACAAAAGAAAAATACACTACAAAACATCTGACTTAAAAAGTAAAACTTCATATGATCCTGTTAAAAATAATATGCAGTAGCACCTGCAATGAAGTACTTTTTGTATTTAAATGATAAAATTTGTTTTCTTCTGAAAAATTTTCATCAGTCAACTAGTTTTTGAAAAATGTGCAGCATCTTACTGACCTGAAAGAAATCAAATAACTAAAGTTTTAAGCTAGTAGCTTCTAAATTAGAAGAAAATTTTAGGGAGATGCAAAAGTTAAGTTTCAAAAAGTGTGCACAATATCTAATCATAAGCAAGTTATTGAGCTGGTAATACTATTCATAGTTACTCTTATATATTTTAACCTTTAAAATATCTTTTTGCATGTTGAACAACATATTCTAAAATAAATTCAAAAATTCCACCAGGAAAAATGTTTGTGTTTCTAGAACTTAATGGTGATGATCTATATGGTTAAATTACAGAAATAGGCAGAGACCTGTTTTTAATAAAGGTCTACAGTACAATCTCACCATCTGCCAACATCAGAGGGTTAAAAACCTCAGGCTGCTGATTATTATATCTGCTCCAGAGACAGAAACTTCTCAAGTTACACATACCACACTCATTTCAGTCATCAGAAGGAACCTATTTTCAACCAAATGGAATTAATAGCTCCCTCTCTCTTTTTTAACAAGCAATACATTATTATTTTAAAAAATTAGAAAATGCTCCTACACACCCACCAAAATATCTTAGTACTCAGAGGTAATCATGGTTAATATATTAATGCCTAAGCATTCTAGGCATTTTCCCTCCTCTTTCTCTCTCATAAATATATATACACAAAACAAAAATGGGATTATCCTGGACAAAGTGTTTTTTACAAGCATTCTTTTGTCTTTAGCACAAACATCTTCATGTGTCAAGAAATTTGCTGCCATTAAATGGTGATTCAGAAGGTTATCTGATTAATCTTCTGAATAAACTCTCTTATGCTAATAGCTTAATTCAACAAAGGTACTACGGTGGCAAACTATATATTTAATACACGTAGACAAAATAAGAGACTTTCATGGGAAAAGGTCCTCTGACTGAAGACACTCTCTTCAGCTTCACACTGTAAGATCACCAACAAACAGGTTAAGGGGTATCTGTTTTCACAGGCACATGACATGACTATTTTAAGACAAGGTAATAAATGGAGCAGTTTTCCTTCAGCATTTGTCAAGTGAAAAAGACAGTTCTATTTTTACACTGAGATCAAGTTCTCTAGTTACATAAGGAAGGATATTAAAAATAAAACTTTAAATGATTTAGTTAGTAGGAAGTAAGGGTTTATTTCTCTAACTTTTTATCAGGTTTTGTTTAAGCCTCAAACACCCCAGGACTAGGATAATTTGAAAATATTCCTACATAAGAGAAATAATTCAAAATAAAAGGATGGTAAAAAGAAATAAATAGGAATACTCATTTATCAACACTCACTACAAAGATTCCTAAAAACTAAACACTGTATAATTTTTAAAATATACCAATTAGAGAGAAATAATATAAAATAAACATTATGTTTATTTTATATTGCTATGATAACTCTAGTTTTCGTACACTGTCTTTCTTGTTTGAGTTCCATACTGACTGTGTTCCATACTGATGATCCAATGGGGAAGCCAAAATCTTAGGGGCCAAATTCCTCCATGCAAGCTGAGGAAGCAGGTTGGGAGGACACGGAGGGTTGGCAGTAACAGAAATTGGAAAAGGAGGACATTAAGTTAGCAGGCATTGATTTTTTAAAATTAAAGAAATGCTTTTCATTTGAACAAAACAGATTTTAAAATATTGTGCCTAAAATCCTTAATATTAATGTGGGGTAACTATTCTCATTTTTACATGAATCTCTACAAAATCAAAGTAAGGGAAAGTTTTGTTAACATTGGATTATGAATTTACTCTTCCATAAAGGTGGGATATAGATTAAAAAGTCTCATCTGTTATACAGTAAATGCATCAAAGAAGTTAAATGTATACTATCATATTTAATCATTTAATTTTTTTTTGTCATAAACCAGGGGGTGGCTTATACTGGATGCATGTCTGAACAGTGAAGGAATAAACTGACATGTACAATTTTGTTTTTTAGGATAAAAAATGGCATGTGAGCAGAATAAAATTAATCAAGAAAGATTCAATAACCAAATAACCTCAGCCTTATCATTTATTGAGTTAAGTGCATGCTCAATAGCCAATAAAATTATATACAAGAGAGTTTTAAAAATTTGTCTATTAATGTTAGGAAAATGATCATTCTTTACATATAGAGCACAATGTACAAATAAAATAGATGTACAAGATAACAGTAAAGACAAATGAAGTTTGTAACACCAAAACAACTATTTTAATTCACTTTACACTGAAAAAAATACATATTCTGTATACCTTTCACTGGATACAATTTCAGGAGGCACCTCTTCAGGTTTTTTGTCCAATACCTTTTCTTTAAAGGTCTGTTCTTCAACTTCTTGGTTTTCATTTCCATTCTAAGTGTGCGTAAAGGTAGGGAGGACAAGACAGAAAGAAAACCTGTCATCTTGGAAACAGCATGTCATTCTTATATTGTTATAAGGTGAAAAAGAAACCTCTGCGTGCAAAACAGATACTATCTGAAATAATGTTTAACTATATTTTATCAGGAGATTAGCATTATCAAAAAAAGGCATGCTATAATATGACAATAAACCTTGTTTGGTTACTGGGCTCCCTGGTGAAATAACAGTTGTTGCTAAATCACTGTCAGATTCGAATTACCTTAAATGGAATGTAAGGCATCTTGACTCCACCTACCTTCAATGTAAACAATCACAAATGTTAAGCTCAGACCTAAAAAAACACACATTTCACACCAACAACAAAGACACACAGATCCTACTGCATTGTTGATCCATTGCTCCTAGGTGGGCCAAAGTCCATACTACCTGTGTTTGCGTACTGCTGTTGCGCAGCTCACAACACAGCTTCTCTCTTCCAGCTAGAGACAGCTGCTTTAGTGCTTCCAGCTCCTCTAAAAGCACCCTCTCTCTCTCTGAAACCAGGTTTTCATTATCTATTGAGGATCTCTAAATAAGAAAAAAGGTCATGAGAGAATATTGTTTGCGATAGAAGGGAAAGGCAGGAATATTAAGCAGATTTTCTTTTAACCCACTAGAACCAACAGGCCTTGGTTCTACCCTGATTCATATTCCATGATTAGGGGGTTAAAAGCATATATCAAGTTCAATGCAAAATTTGAAACTAAAAAAAAAAAAAAAAAGCCAATTAGGCCTAAATATTCATGAATTTTTACAGCTTAATTAATATTATTTTAATATGCCAGTTTTGCATTGAAAATTCAGAAGTTTCAAGTCACAAAATGCAATGAAGAAAAGCAAAATTAATTTTTCCAAATGTCTTATGTTCAACTCCCAATTTTCCTATTATTCTATATCTGAAACTATATTTCAAGAGTTCTCTTTTGTTTTAGCTTTTCAAAATAAATTTAATAAATTTGTTTTATAAGAACTTTTACACAAATATGTGCTTTTCTACAATGATCTTGTGAGTATATTACATATAGCAATTGATAAGATTTCAGTTCCCAAATACCAAGGAGTATGTAAATTTAGTCAAGAAAGTGGTTAAGAATATTATGCAAATTTGCATTTCTCAAATCAAGAAGAGATGTTTCCCTGGATTAAGTTCCAGAAACATACTACTTCAGATTCCCATTCACAATTAAAAAGACAGATTAAAGATAGATAAAGGTAAACCGTGGAGAAGCCAATTGGTAGACTCACAAATCTATAAAGAAAAATGGGAAAACTGAGTATCAACCGCACCTCAGCACAAAGAATTTCCCCAATTGCTAAAGTACTTTTGTCACGTATATACTCAATGGAATAGCTAAAAACAAAAACCTTAGAACCACTTTTTCAGTGCCTAAAAAGGCAGATAAGTCAAATGGTAGCGAGACAGTGCTCGCCAAGGTTGGGTTAGGCACCCTTAACAAGATCTTAGTCTCCTGTACTGGTGGAGTCTGTTCTTGATGTTAAATATTTGTATTTATTCCACTCTCAGCAATAATTCTGACTTAAAAAAAAAAAAAAGCTCTATAAAGAACACTGCTTTTTAACTGGGGAGGGAAGGGACTCTTGGTCCCATACCTGAGCTAACTGTTTGTTCAGCCTCTTAATCTCTTCTTGCAGCTGTTCCTGGTCTTCTCGCTGTCTCTCCATCTGCCGCATGTGTGCCTGCCTTAGAAGCTCTGTTGCCTGTTGATGTTCCTGGTACTGTCGTACAAGTTCCTGCCTCATATCTTCCAACTGTTCTTCATTTAACATCAGTTGTCTAGAAGCATCCATGTTTGATACCAAAATCTCATCATGGAGCTGTAATAGTTAAAAAAATTCAACCGTAAAACATTTTGTGGAAATCTGTCAGCACTGATTTTTAAAAATACATACGAAAATAATTCTAATACTAATCCCACAAAGCATGTCATTTTAAACTTCACACTATTAATCTAAAAAATAATTTTAAAAACTTGTCTTTTTAATTTCAAATCAATGTGAAGGTAATTATTATTATATATGTTGTTCTCCAAAAGCAAAATAACTATCAGTTATTTTAGATGTAGTCTAAATCAAAGGGAGGAGAAGAATAAGGAAAGACACTCAAGATTCCTCCTATTTGTAATGAAGAGCTCTATTATTCCTCTTGACATTTTATGAGGAAATACTATAAATGGAATTCTTCTATTTTAAATTTTAATTTAGAAAATGAGAAATTTTATCTCTTTATATTAAACAGTGGTCATCAGAGTACTGTAGACAACTGCTTGATAAGAAACAATCTTCAGTAATGTTTATCGGGAAATAAAAGCCTTGTATTCCTCTTTCTCAAACTTGTAAGAAGTCAACACCTTACTGGATTTCAACAAGTCCTGAAAAGCTACACTTAACCAAATCATTCTGCCTTGAACAGTTGCTGGCAAGTTAAAGAGATTTTGCACTTCAAAAAGAGTTGACATTTTATTTGTATATGTCTCTAAAAAGACATAACCTGCCATGAATATTAACAAAAAATTTGAATTAAGATAATTTTAAAAGAAGTAGAATTTACTATGTTCTGTTAAAGGCACAAACAGTTGAGGTACAGATCCTCCATTGATGAAAAAGTAAAGGGTATTAGTATATATATAGGAGACTGCTTTAAATTATCTTAAGCGGGCAGCTCTTTCCTTCTGATATTATCCTATCAAGCAAATATTTTATCATACATATTGCCAAATTATAGTATAATAATTTGAACTGACTGAAAGTGTGGGTACAACTTACAGTGAGGTTTTACCATGCACAATGTATATAAGACAAACAGAAATATTATGAATCTGACCAGTTTTATCTAATAATAATATTAAGCCATTTATTCATACACTTTAAAAGTCACTTTTCCCTGGTGGCTCAGATGATAAAGCGTCTGCCTACAGTGCGGGAGACCCGGGTTCAATCCCTGGGTCAGGAAGGTCTGCTAGAGAAGGAAATGGCAACCCACTCCAGTACTCTTGGCCTGGAAAATCCCATGGACAGTGGAACCTGGTAGGCTACAGGCCATGGGGTCGCAAAGAGTCAGACACAACTGAGCAACTTCACTTTCACTTTAAAAGTCACAGGTCAAGACTGAATCGAATACTTATCTTCTCCATTAAGTAACATTACTGTTAATATTTTTATAGTGAGAAAAATCACAATTTTCTAAATAAATTTTTATACTCAACGAAGCATACTTACAGATTCTCTGACCATAAATGTGCTATCTTTGGAGGACATTTCTTCTGAAACAGTCAGTTCACAGTCCTTTGAGTCTAGTATACCATCGAGATGATCCTTGCTTGGTAACAGAACTTCCTTTCCATCTTCTCCTAATTCCTTACTAAGTGGTTTACACTCTTCTTTAAATTTCCTGTCTGTTGCCTCAAAAGTCTGAAAACCAGCCTGACCTTGTGATAATTTCATTTCATTTAAGTAATGCTCTTGCTGACAGAGGGTAGATGCTTCTGATGATGGAGTATCTTCTTTTTCCCCAGATATTCTAGACAGTTCAGTTTGTTGAGCAAATGCTATACTCATTGACACAATGACCTGAAGAAATAAGGTAATCAAAAAGGATTCAGTTCAAGAAAGGATTAGATCTGCAAATACTAGCAGGAATTACAAAAGCAAGTTTCCTCTTAAAAACTATATAAATTAGTAAAAAAGATGGCCTCGTGCTTTTAAACTAAAAGAAATCTTAGCATAAAGTGATAAGAAGATAAAGATTCTGTTTTATAATGAATCTAATATCAAAGTGTTTTACTGCCTGCCTTTTAAAATCAATAATTATAAAAAATTCTGTCTTACTATAACAGCAGTAAATGTTTGATACAGAAATTAAAAAGGAAATAAAAGCCTTTGTATTTCTCTCCTCCAAGAAAAATCACTATTAACACTTTAGTACATACATTTCCAAATCTTCTTCCTCTTCTTTACATTTAGATATGGATATAAATAGATATAGACAAACATTTTTCTTAGTCATATTCTAATACTATAACCTGTTTTCATAACTATAGTAAATATTTTTTCAAGTCAAGAAATACATTTCTATATAGTTTTAAATGGGTTTAAAGTTTCATATTATACAGATGTACTATAAATGTACTTAATCAACTATCTATGTTGGACATTCAGACTAATTCATCCTTAAGGTTATTTTAAGCACCACTGTGATGAAATCTTTGTAACCACATCATACACATATTTTTTCCAATTTGCTTGCAGTAAATTCCCAGAAGCCCAGCACTGGGTTTGTGTGATTAGTGAAACTGAGCAAGACCCCGTGGGGCTCCCAGGCATGGAAGCCTTTTTTAGTCCCCATTTCCTGTAGGCAAAATTCCAGACTCCATGACCTTCCCTGAGTTCCAAAAGGGCAGATTCAAACAGTTGTTAGTCAAGGAAAGAGCAGCCAAGAAACAAGCTCAGGCTGGTTAATGGGACCAGAGAAGCTTCAAGATAAGGAGACCACCTGAGGAGAGATGAAGGGAGCGCCAGCCCAGCTCACACCCTCATCCTGTCAGAAACTCCAACCCTGAAACCACTGCTCTAAACAGTGTCTCCTGCACTGGCAGGTGGATTCTGTGCCACTGCACCACTTGGGACGCCCCACTGCTGTAAAACCCCGCATCAAACCCTCCCAGATTGGGACACACAGCTTTTGAGGGCAGGAGCCTGCTGTCTCCTATTGCCTGGCAGCGCAAGAAAGCTATCCTTTTCTCTTTCGCCCGAAACCCTGTTTCTGAGGTTTGATGTATTACTGGTATGCAAAGCTGAGCTTTTGGCATCATTGGTAAAAATGATGATACAATTCAATCTAATCTATTTCACTTTCCACTTCAACTATGATCCATAATTCCTGCTTATTTTAGTTCCACCCACCATAGGTACCTAGAAATTGTGTTCAGCAGCCTTGGCTCTGAGAAGTCTAAGCCTTTGAGAACCAACTATTGTTGTTCAGGCACTAATGTCATGTTTGACTCTTTGCAACTCCATGGACTACAGAATGACTCTACTGTTCTATTCATTTTATACACTGCAGTTGGGTACTGCTGAACGACTGAACTGAGAGAAGGCTAGATTTTGCTACCTGCCAGAGCTTGGACTTAGGAATATAGGAAGGTCTGCATCTATGTTCGGAATCACTTTCTACTACCTCTTGGCCTCTCACTACACTTTATGTATTTATTACAATTTATTATTTACAGAGTGTTTTCATGTGTTATCTCACAGGTGACTAATGATATTGGTTACCTTTTGTTAAGTCTCTGTCATGCTGATCCAGGCAGATGTTAACTGCTAACAGGTGAGGATGAAACCATGAGCAGAACCAAACTCCTGAGAAAGAAAGCGAAACCTGCAGAAAATTCACTAATAGAAATGTCTTTCCCCTCCTTTTGCTCTGTTTCAGGAATATCAAATTGATATATTTTTTGCTCAGACCTGGACTGACAGTCGCCTTAGGTTCAACAGCACAATGAAAATACTTACTCTGAACAGCAACATGGTGGGGTTAATATGGATTCCAGATACGATCTTCCGAAATTCCAAAACTGCAGAGGCTCACTGGATCACCACCCCCAATCAACTCCTCAGAATTTGGAATGATGGGAAAATCCTTTATACTTTAAGGTGAGATGCTAGTGAATATTTAATCCCACTAGTGGTCTGACACTGGGGACTTTAGATCACTGTAAGAATGGGACCCTATTTTCATTGCAAAGTTCTATCACTTCTCATGTTCAGCATGCTACTGGGTCTTGAAGAAGTTTTTCCTAATCCCACATGTGCAAAACTAATGTCATACAAATAATCTTTAATAAATATAAACTCATTCCTTCATTAGCATCCATTTCTGCTAGAAGTGGGCTGTGGAAATTACTTTTAATATATTTAACCCACAGGTCCATTCAATTAAGAAATAAAGATGTCTTGGTGTACAAATTGATAAATCTAATTATAGCCAAATTTGAGACCACAAGGAACAAAAGAGCACAGAGGGCGTTCTCTAAGGCATCCTTAATGGAATTGACAGCTACCTTGTAATGAGTCCTCCTGGAGGCGAGGCTGTCCTCACAGAAACCCAGTAAGGTAATAGTGGCTGGATTTGAAAGAACATGAGTTCACTTGCCTGCCCAAAGTCTCCATTGGGAACTAATATTACCTGGGTTTGAACCTGGGTCTGCATCTCTCAAGAGTCTCTCCTGTAGAGTGACCTGAGTCTAACTGAACGCATGACTGCAAAATACCACAGAATGTATGACAGGCAGCTACGCCAGTCTTTCCTGCTCATCCAGCCCTGGGATTAAGGAGGCTGCCCTCCCAGTCTCTGAGCCCTCTGTAGAGCACTGGCCTGACCGCCTTGTGCCGATGGTCGCTTTCTCACTGGCTTTGCTGCTCCACGGCTGCTTCCTGCACCTCCTGTCCTGCTCCTGACACGGCACCTCCTCATTCTGCTGCTCCTGCCTTAGGACTTTACCCAGTTTCCACTTTCCTGCTGACTTAGCTCATGCATTCCTAAGGCTTCCATATCCATGCTGATTCATCCCATGTGTTATTTCCAATCCCTAATGTCCCTTCTGGGCGCCAGATTCTTGGAGCTACCTGCCCATGTGATATTTCCTCATGAAATCCCAAAAGGCATTTGATTCAGCATGCTACCAGCAAAGGTGGTAGCTCTAATACCTCTGACCATGTCCCTCTGTCCTCCTGCTTGGTGAATACCACTGCCAAGCCCTGAACACACCTTCCTCCCCCTACATCCAGTAGGAGGAGCTTTTAGTTGCAAGTGATTTGTGGTCATAAGGAAAAATCTGTAACTCATATAGTAAATAAGTATTTGCCACATAGATAAAGGCACATATTGGCATCAAAATAAGCAGAAGAGTAAAGAATTTTAAAGTTTCAGGGAAATTATAATGTTGGCAGACTGGGAACAGCAACAAAAAGAATGCCACAGGAAATTCTACTGATGAGCTATATTTGGAAAACAGGACTTTTTAATAGCCATTTCCTCATCAATTCTTAAAAGAATATAAATGAGACTCTAAAATGAATGTAAGCTTAAGCAAATCGTAATAGAGACATGGCCAGTCCTTGGATCCTTTACAAAAAACTCAAACCCCAGGAATGTCTGCTTTGAAAACATGCCATACATGCATTTAGTGCAGTCACCACCTGCCTATTCAAGTGGGGAAGCTGGCCAAATATGAAATCTTCCCTACAAGTGGATGAACTTGGCATTATACCTAACTAGGCAAATAAATCAGTTTCAAAATGGAGGAAGGATTTAATTCAGTCAAGCAAATTAAAAACAAAGATATGTGACAGCAAGGAGACATTGTTTCAGTTCGTTTCCTCTCTTACTTGGTTTGTATTTCTAGACACAAGGAGTTTGCTGCTGCTGCTGAGTCGCTTCAGTCGTGTCCGACTCTGTGCGACCCCAAAGATGGCAGCCCACCAGGCTCCCCTGTCCCTGGGATTCTCCAGGCAAGAACACTGGAGTGGGTTGCCATTTCCTTCTTCAATGCATGAAAGTGAAAAGTGAAAGTGAAGTTGCTCAGTCATGTCTGACTTAGCGACCCCGTGGGATTTTCCAGACAAGAGTACTGGAGTGGGGTGCCATTGCCTTACTAATGGACATTTCCTTTGATTCTGATAGTTAAAAGTAAAACAAAGTGACATGACATGCAAAAACCAAATGGTATACAGAATGGAGTTGGTCTTCCCTGGTGGCTCAGAGGTTAAAGCGCCTGCCTACAATGCGGGAGACCTGGGCTCGATCCCTGGGTTGGGAAGATCCCCTGGAGAAGGAAATGGCAACCCACTCCAATACTCTTGCCTGGAGAATCCCATGGACAGAGGAGCTTGGTGGGCTACAGTCCATAGGGTCGCAGAGTCAGACATGACTGAGCGACTTCACTTTCACTTTCACTTCATACTGAATGGATAGTGCCCTTGCCAAGACTGAATTCCATGCGGCCACCCCAGCCCCCTGCCCACTGTGTTGTGTTAATGTGACCATCCCTGACCTTGCTTAAGGCCTTTGCTGGTTTGCTCCTGGCTGACCTCAAGAGTGACACTTGGCTCCCCCACAGGCTCACCATAAATGCAGAATGCCAGCTGCAGCTGCACAACTTCCCCATGGATGAGCACTCCTGCCCGCTGATATTCTCCAGCTGTGAGTACTGACTTGGGGGATGACTGCTGTGGAAATGACTGTTTAGCCTATGCTGATTTCTAGTAAACAGTCATATGACTGATTATAGCATCACTGTACAGAGTATGACATCACAGAGAAAACAGATAACAGTTTTGGTCTGGACCACCTGAGGATATTCACTCTAGACTTTGTTACATAGAACCCGTGTTACAAAATACGGAGCTTTGATAAACCCTTGTGCAACTTAAACCATTTGTCCTAATAGTAAGGGACTCAGAAATTGAGGAACTGTTGACTTACCAAAGACCCTTCTGCTAATGAACTGTGTGTACTATTTGAATGTTTACAGAATTCCTTTGCAATAATTTTAGGTTTAATATCATCTTCAATCAGGTGGTTTCTCTTCAAAATAAAAAGATAGAGTTTTTGCTTAAATAGATTTGTATTTGTCTCATTATGCTATAGATGGATGTAATTTTTCATAGTATTTTATTTAATCCAGTTTTTATATAGGAATGATGCTAGAGCTAACAAGTACTCATTTACTAATTCTTAAAGACTGTGTCTAATGCTAAGTACAGCAATACAAGTAAAACGAAATATCAAATTTATTTGATTATGAAGTTTCAGAGTAAAGGCCAATATGGAAATAAACTTTCAGAATTTATGATGGCTCATTTAAAACATATTGACCACAATACTTAAGTATGACTCATAAGAATCCAGCTAAGTTTATTAACTATCTTTAAAACTGCATATGGGATAGGACATGCAAATGTGATGAATTCTCAGGCGGAAGGTTTTGTGGCTTTCTTCACTAGACATTTTAGTGAAAAGACAAAGTGAAATAATGGATAAACACGTTGTACAGGTCATTTTAAATTCAGAAAAAGACAAGACAGAAAGCAAAGTTTCACCTAGGGATGGATGTAGCCAAGAAGGCCAAAGCCATCTTGAGAAAGAAGAACAAAGCTGAAAATGCCACAGTCACTGATTTCAAACTATACTAACTACAAAGCTATAGTTACCAGAACGTGTGACACTAGCATAAAACCAGACGTATAGCTCAGTGTAACAGAACAGAGAGCCCAGAAATAAACTCACTTCCATGTGGTCATTAATTTATGACAAAGAAGATAAGAATAAATACCATGAAGAAAGGACAGTCCCTTCAATAAATGGTGCTGGAAAACAGGTCAGCTACATGCAAGAGAATTCAATTCAACCACTGTCTTACACTATACACAATAATTAACTCAAATTATATTAAAAATTGAACATAAGACTTGAAACCATAAAACTCCTACAAGAAATATAAGTAAGCTTCTTATCATAGGTCTTGGTGATGATTTGTTTAATCTGACATCAAAAGCAAAAACAATACCAGCCCCAAGCATCCAGTATCATGCATCGCTGATGTATGGCAAAACCAATACAATATTGTAAAGTAATTAACCTCCAATTAAAATAAATAAATTTATATTAATAAAAAAACAAAAATAAACAAATGGAACTACATATCATACTGAATATCTTCTGTACAACAAAGAAAACCATCAACAGAATAGGAAGGCTGCCTACTTAATGGATAAAATATTTGTGAATTATAAGAGAGTAATATCCAAAATATGTAAAGAACTCATTCACCTAAACAGCAAAGAAAATTTTTATTAAAAATGGGCAGAAAAGTTAGGCAAACATTTTTTCTGAAGAAGACATACAGATGGCCAATAGGTATATGGAAAGATGTTCAGCATCACTAATAATCAGGGAAATGCAAATCAAAACCGCAATGAGATATCATTTCACACATCAAAATGGCTATCATCAAAAACACAACAAATACTGGCAAGGATCTGGAGAAAAAGAAAGCCTTCTGCACTGATGGTGTGAATTAAATTGGTGCAGCCGTTGTGGAAAATGGTATGGATATTCCTCAAAAAATGTAAAATAGGACTACCATTTGATCCAGCAAGGAGAGATAAGAAAGCCTTCTTCAAAGCTTCTTAACAAAGCTAATGGAGATGACGGAATTCCAGCTGAGCTATTTCAAATGCTAAAAGATGATTATGTTAAAAGTGTTGTACTCAATACGTCAGCAAATGTGGAAACCTCAGCAGTGGCCACAGGACTGGAAAAGGTCAGTTTTCATTCTAATCCAAAAGAAATGTAATGTCAAAGAATGTTCAAACTACCATACAATTGCACTCAGTTTACCTGCTAGCAAGGTAATGCACAAAATACTTCAAGCTAGGCTCCCACAGTATGTGAACTGAGAACTTTCAGATGTACAAGTTGGATTTTAAAAAGGCAGAATATCCAAAAATCAAATTGCCAACATTTGCTGGGTCATAGAAAAAGCAAGGGAATAAAAAAAAATAAAAATAAAAAACCCAAACATCTATTTCTCCTTTATTGATGATGCTAAAGCTGACTGTGAGGATCACAACACACTGTGGAAAATTCTGAAAGAGATGGGAATACCAGACCACCTTATCTGCCTCCTGAGAAACCTGTATGCTGGTCAAGAAGCAACAGTTAGAACTGGACATGGAACAACAAACTTGTTCCAGATTAGGAAAGGAGTACATCAAGGCTGTATATTGTCACACGGCTTATTTAACTTCTTTGCAGAGTACATCATGCTAAATGTCGTGCTGATGAAGCTCAACCTGGAATCAGGATTGCCAGGAGAAATAACAGCAACCTCAGATATGAAAATGATACAACTTACATGGTAGAAAGTGAAGAGGAACTAAACAGCCTCTTGATAAAACTGAAAGAGGAGAGTGAAAACACTGGCTTAAAACTCAGCTTTTAATAAATGAAGCTCATGACATGCAGTCCCATTACTTCATGGCAAATGGGGAAAAAAGTGGAAATGGTGACAGATTTTATTTTCTTGGGCTCCAAAATCTCTGCAGACAGTGATTGTGGCCATGCTATTAAAACAGGCTTGCTCCTTGGAAGGAAAGCTATGACAAACCTAGACAGCATATTAAAAAGCAGAGACATCACTTTGTTGACAAATGTCCGTCTTCATAACTGGTGTATGTCTTAAACAGAAACAAAGTTGTCCATTCCCTGCCTGCTGTCCCAGTGCATTAACCGAGTTGGGCCCTCTTCAAGGTGGAATGTGCTGGCAAACAGGACTTTTGCTTGGCAGGAAAAGAACCACACAGCTCCTTGAAAGTCCTTTATCTCTTGGATGAGAGAGAAATAGCAGATGCTGTGAAATGGCAGTAGTGGCCCTGTGTACTGCTAAGCAAATGCTCAGGTACAAAATTTCCAAAAGGAAGCCTGTCTTCCAAGAAGAGAGCAATTGTTCACTTGGCTGGTCTCAGAGATGCCCAGATAGTGGGTAAAACAGTGTTTCTGAGTGTGTCTGTGAAGGTGCCCACAGGAGTCATTAGAGTAGCACAATAAGTAGTCAGAGTTTGAGTCAGTCGACTGGGGAAAGAAGAGAGCCCTCACCAGTGTGGATGGGGTGGATGGGAGTTATCCAGTCCTCTGAGGACCAAATGCAGGCATACTTCCTCTTACTGCATTTCACTTCATTGTGCTTCACAGAGAGTGCATTTCGTTTTACAAATCGAAATCTATGGCATCCCTTCTTAAACAGCCTTGTTTTTTCATTATGGTATTAACCTTTTCTTTTTTAAATATGTAATGCTATTGCATACTTTTTTTTAATACAGTTCATTTTGTTCTCACAGCAAGAATACTGGAGTGGTTTGTCTTTCAGGGAGGGCTTGGCGTGCTACAGTCCATGGGGTTGCAAAGAGTCACACACAACTTAGTGACTGAACAGCAGCAGCAACTTTGCATACTTAATAGACAATTGCATAAAGTAAACAAAATTTATATGCTCTGGGAAACTCTGTGTGACTTGCTTTGTTGCCATGTTTCTTTTCTGTGATGACCTGGAACTGAACGCGCAATATCTCCAAGGTCTGTCTGTAGAAGAAACAGGTGAATGACAGTGGCATTTGCTCTTTGCTTGAGCTGGGACCTGCATTTTCAGTTCTCAGATATCAGGTGGCTCCTGGTTCCCAGGCCTCAGACTTGGATCAGGACTTAAAACCTCAGTCTCCTAATTCTCAGGCCTTTCAACTCAGACAGAAGTACACCACCAGCTTTCCTGAGTCTTCAGTTTTTAGAGGATAGACTGTAGAACTTCACAGCTTCCATATTGTATGAACCAATTCCTGTAATGCATGATCTCTTATATCTTTATCTCTATCTATCTCTGCATCTATACTTACCTTATTGGTTCCATTTCTCTGGAGAACACTTACTGATACAGGAAGGGAAGTTCTCACCCTTCCATCCTATAAAATATGTGGACTCCAAGGTCCCCAAAATGTTCCTGTGTTCACTTGAGCTCACCTGCTTCGGATGTTGCCAAAGGGTGTTTTTTTGGTATGTCTGAGAGAGGGGGGAGTCCTGTATCCTGGAGCTGAGAGTGAGAATCAAGGCATTGCCCTGGGAAGCAAGTTTCCCATCAGGGGCCACACCAGGCAGACCAGTGTGGAGGGTGAGGGGCATTTTTCCAGCTTGTCTCTTTGCCTGATCCATACTCCTTGAGATGCTCACCTTTCACCGGATGGCTAGGTCATCTTTCCACATGCTGGCCAAGTCATCTTCCTATATTTTTCTGGATCAATGGCCTCCCCAGCTCTTCCCTGACCAAGCCACCTCACTGATGAGGACACTCACACCTTGGGGGTGGGAGGGTGCTGTCGATGAGGACAGTGATGCCTGTAGCAGAAGGGATGGAGCTTCGAGGTCTCCTCCCATGAACTGTTATGGTAGAAACCACTCCTACTTATGATTGCACTGGCTCTGCTGTCCAGTCTTGAAGGCAGGTTGCTTTTCTTCTGGTGCTGAGTGAAATAAGTTGCTGAAAGTGGTTAGGGGCCAGGTCATGGCAGAGGAAGAATGCCTGACTGTAGCCTACCAGGGTCCTCTGTTCGTGTTATTCTTGAGTCATGAATACTAGAGTAGTTTGCCATTCTCTTCTCTAGAGGATCTTTGCAACCTAGGGATCGAACCCAGGAGTCCTGTTCTTGCAGGCAGATTCTTTACTGTCTGAGCAACAAGGAAGTCATGGACTTTGGGCCATTATGATGCATCAGTGCAGGTTTATCAAATATCCACTCTTGGTAATGGGGGAGGCTGTGCGTCCCAGGGGGATGATATGGAAAAATCTTTTCATTTTGCTGTGAACTTAAACTGCTCTAAAAGTAGTCTTAAATTTTGAAATCATAAAAATAAAAGTCTTTCTTCTTGCAGTCCAAGGGACTCTCAAGAGTCTTCTCCAGCAATGCATTTCAAAAACATCAAGTCTTTGTTGCTCAGCTTTCTTTATAGTCCAACTCTCACATCCATACGTGACTACTGGAAAAACCATAGCTTTGACTAGACAGACATTTGTTGGCAAAGTTATGTCTCTGCTTTTTAATATGCTCTCTAGGTTGGTCATAGCTTTTCTTCCAAAGAGGAAGCATCTTTTAATTTCATGGCTGAAGTCACCATCTGCAGTGATTTTGGAGCCCAAGAAAATAAAATCTCTCACTGTTTCCATTTTTCCCCCATCTATTTGCCATGAAGTGATGGGACTGGATCTTTGCTGTTTGAATGTCAAGTTTTAAGCTAGGTTTTTCACTCTTCTCTTTCACGTTCATCAAGAAATTCCTTAGTTTCTCTTCACCTTCTGTCATAAGAGTGGTATCATCTGCTTATCTGAGCTTATTGATATTTCTCCTGGCAATCTTGATTCCAGCTTTCCAGGAATCAAGCCCAGCATTTTGCATGATGTACTCTGCATATAAGTTAAATAAGCAGGGTGACAATATATTGATGTACTCTTTTCTCAATTCGGAAGCAGTCCAGTCTTTCATGACCTATTCTAACTATTGCTTCTTGACCTGCACACAGATTTTTCAAGAGGCAGATAAGGTAGTCTGTTACTCCTATCTCCTTAAGAATTTTCCACAGTTTGTTGTGATCCTCACAGTCAAAGGCTTTGGCACAGTCAATAAAGCAGAAGTAGATGTATTTCTGGAACTCTCCTGCTTTTTCTATGATCCAGCGGATGTTGGCAATTTGATCTGTGATTCCTCTGCCTCTTCTAAATCCAGCTTGAACATCTGAAAGTTCTTGGTTCATGTACTATTGAAGCCTGACTTGGAGAATCTTGAGCATTACTTTGATAGTGTGTGAGATGAGCACAGTTGTGTCGTATTTTGAACATTCTTTCATAGCCTTTTTTGGGATGGAATAAAAATGGACGTTTCCAATCCTGTGGCCACTGCTGAGTTTTCCAAATTTGCTGGCATACTGTGTGCAGCACTTTCACAGCATCTTCTTTTAGGATTTGAAATAGCTCAGTTGGAATCCCATCACCTCTACAAGCTTTGTTCATAGTGATGCTTCTTAAGGTCCACTTGAATTCATACTCCAGGATGTCTGGCGCTAGGTGAGTGATCACACCATCGTGGTTATCTGGGTCATTCAGAACTTTTTGTACAGTTATTCTGTGTATTTTTGCTATCTCTTAATATTTTCTACTCTATTGGTTTCTCTCCTTTATCGAGCCCAACCTTGCCTGAAATGTTCCCTTGGTATCTCTAATTTTCTTGAAGAGATCTCTAGCCTTTCCCTTTCTATTGTTTTCCTCTATTTCTTTGCATTGATCACTGAGGAAGGCTTTCTTATCTCTCCTTGCTATTCTTTTTTTTTTTTTTTTTTGTATTTATTTATTTTTTTACACGAACTCCCAAACATGAACCCCCCTCCCACCTCCACATTCAAAAGGGTACATCTTTCCTTTTCTCCTTTGCCTTCTGCTTCTTTTCTCAGCTATCTGTAAGGCGTCCTCAGATAGCCATTTTGCCTTTTGCGTTTCTCTTCCTTGGGGGTGGTCTTACTCCCTCCCTCCTGCACTTATTCTTTTTTTTTTTTTTTTTGTATTTATTTATTTTTTTACACGAACTCCCAAACATGAACCCCCCTCCCACCTCCACATTCAAAAGGGTACATCTTTCCTTTTCTCCTTTGCCTTCTGCTTCTTTTCTCAGCTATCTGTAAGGCGTCCTCAGATAGCCATTTTGCCTTTTGCGTTTCTCTTCCTTGGGGGTGGTCTTACTCCCTCCCTCCTGCACAGTGTCATGCACCAGTGTTCACTTAGCATAGTGCCTTCAATATTTCACTACTTGTGTGCTCAGTTTCTTCATTCATGTCTGACTCTTTCATCATGCAGAACTTATGGACTATAGCCCACCAGGTTCCATGAAATTCTCCAAGCAGGAACACTGGAGTGAAATATTACTCAGCCTCAAAAAGAAAACCCTGCCATTTGCAACAACACGAATGGATCTTGAAAGCACTATGCTAAGTGAACACTGGGGCATGACACTGTGCTGGAGGGAGGGAGCAAGACCACCCCCAAGGAAGAGAAATGCAAAAGGCGGAACTGCTGTCTGAGGATGCCTTACAGATAGCTGAGAAAAGAAGCAGAAGGCAAAGGAGAAAAGGAAAGATATACCCATTTGAATGCAGAGTTCCAAAGAATAGCAACATATATATATAATGTAATGTATGTACACATACATTTGGAGAAGGAAAATGGCAACCCACTCCAGTATTCTTGCCTGGAGAATCCCATGGACAGAGGAGCTTAGCAGGTACAGTCTGTGTGGCTGCAGAGTCGGACACAACTGAGCAACTAACAAACACTATACATATATATGTATGTGTATATATATATATATATATATATAGTATATATGAATTTTTATTTGGTGGAGTATAGCCAGTGCCTGCCGCCTCTTGGTAAGGTACTGGGGACAGATGGGGAAAGACACCAGGGTCTAGATATTGGGTGTGGCTCTTTTGGAAGATACCGAGAGAATTCTCACCTGGTTGAAAGACACTGGGAGGTGGAGGGAGTTGATTAAGTACATCCAGGGCTCAGTTGAAACATAGTGAGAAAATATCTACCCATGGAAGGCACGGGTGGTGGCAGACTCAGTTTTTAAGAAATAGCCAGGGCTCAGTTTAAAGACACTGAGGTGGCTCTGTTGTAGAAAGACATAAGGAATGGCGCTCATACTTGCAAGTACCTAGTTAACTGGGGCAATTAAATCTCACCCTAAATTTTGAAGGAGCTCATAAATGCATATGCACTTAAAAATTAAGAGCTGGCTTGGTAAATCTTAAGCAAGGCCTTCTAGGGGGAAGCTCAGATTTGTCTGTGTCTTTGAGATGTAAATATGCTATCTGATCTTACTAAGTTTTGTATTGTATGTTTGTTTGTTTATATTAGACCTATAAGAGGTCTTTTTGTGTTAATAGGCGGCCAAATGATAGATCCTTTTAAAATTAGAGAAACTTACAAATTATTAAATCTAGAGCACTCTGATTGTAAGCAACTGTTTTGTTGGTATCCATAAGACACCAGGGCTTCCCTGGTGGCTCAGATTTAAAGAATCTTCCTGCAATGTAGGGGGCCAGAGTTGGATCCCTGGGTCGAGAAGATCCCCTGGAAAAGGGGCTGGCAAACCATTCCAGTATTCTTGCCTGAAGAATCCCATGGCTCACTGACGGGACTTAGCAGCAGCAGCAGCAGCAGCAGAACTGTCCTACTTGGGGAAAACATCAACCTGCTGATTGTGCTGCCGACCAAGACATTCACTCCATCGCTGGCTGTCACGTCCACATGAGCACGGAGACCGGAGACAGCCAGGGTAAGCACCGGAGCAACACTGTGCAGCTGATCCTGCCGAGGCTCAAAGCCATAACACAAATAGATTTGATGGGGAAACTAATGGATGCTTGATGCATTAAAGGCAAATTTTGTGAAAATAACAAGGTCGGAAAACCTTCATGTTTCTCACATCTTGCAAAAATTGAAGTCACTGAAGATGAAACCAAAATTTCATCAGCAACAACTGGGAATCTAATCACAAGGTCATTGCCTCCTTGGTTTACAGTAAGAGACCTTTTCCAGCATTCATCCAACACAATCCTACAAGTGCTGTCCTACTTATGGGGCAGGTGAGCAAACCCTGAAGAGTGTACAAAATAAATATTTCAAAGAAAAGTCTACTTGGCTCTGAAGAAAAGACTCCTTCTCTACATCTTTCAGAGTAGGTGTTACATATCATCTTTCAGATGATATGTTACATATCTTTGTGCATTATTTCTGTTTTGAAAATTAGTTCACAGAAATAGAGGCAGAGATATAAGCATTTCTGCTCTGGGATGTGTTTTGGAGGGAAAGAAGGGCAGGATGACCATAGCACAATATTGAGAAAGGGAGAGAAAGGCTTCTAAATGTCTAAACAATAACCTAAGCAGCTGAGTGGTTACCTAGGTTAACAATTCTATCCAGCATTTGCTGTTCAGATTAGGGTCTTTGTTTTGTTTTTTATGTGTGGCTTTCCAGAGGAAATTTAATTGCTATAATAGAGTGGGGATCAGGGGAGATATTTAACAGTTACTTTCACTATTTTATGAAATAAAAAAACTTCTTTGCCTTTAAATTGTTTCCCCCATTCAAAAAGACTTGATAGTAAACATTATTTGGGGGAGTAGAAATAGTGAAATCTCTAGCTTCTTTGTGTGTTTCTATTGTTTTATATAATGTATGTATTCACTGAAATAAAGCTTAGAAAGCTTTTTGAAACATGACAAAGTGTGAACCCTACTGAGCATCAAGAAGGCTCTGGACTGGCCCCTTGCCTGCTTGGAAAGCCACTTGCAGGCCATTGTGTCCACACAGTGACCCTGGGGAGCCCTGTTTCCCTCTGTGCCCTCAACAGCCAAGGTCATGCAGTGTGGGGTGGGGAGGTCCTCTGCTTGCATCACCCTGGAGAGCGAGGGCAGCTGGGCTTGAACAAAACGGAATGGCTGTTGAGTCTGCACTCTCGATTATTATTACAATTGTTGTTTTTGTTCTTATTACAAGAGGACAGGTGGAGCAGCATTAGACACTCAGGCCTCAAGGTGTGAAATGTATGAGATTTGTTGCAGCAGTGCTTCTCCCCTCTAAACCATTCACCGTGAAAAAACCAACACAGCAAGCACTTTTATGCACGTTATCTTTGACACCTGTGCCAGCTTTTACTGTACTCTATCTTGAGAAATTATCAAGGAAATGTCATTGCTGTTATGGTGATACTGACGATGTCTGAGAAAGTTGGCTGATATTCAGAGTTTTAAAAGGCAATGCTGCTGCTGCTGCTGCTAAGTCACTTCAGTCGTGTCCGACTCTGTGTGACCCCATAGACGGCTGTTTCCCTCTGTGCCCTCAACAGCCAAGGTCATGCAGTGTGGGGTGGGGAGGTCCTCTGCTTGCATCACCCTGGAGAGCGAGGGCAGCTGGGCTTGAACAAAACGGAATGGCTGTTGAGTCTGCACTCTCGATTATTATTACAATTGTTGTTTTTGTTCTTATTACAAGAGGACAGGTGGAGCAGCATTAGACACTCAGGCCTCAAGGTGTGAAATGTATGAGATTTGTTGCAGCAGTGCTTCTCCCCTCTAAACCATTCACCGTGAAAAAACCAACACAGCAAGCACTTTTATGCACGTTATCTTTGACACCTGTGCCAGCTTTTACTGTACTCTATCTTGAGAAATTATCAAGGAAATGTCATTGCTGTTATGGTGATACTGACGATGTCTGAGAAAGTTGGCTGATATTCAGAGTTTTAAAAGGCAATGCTGCTGCTGCTGCTGCTAAGTCACTTCAGTCGTGTCCGACTCTGTGTGACCCCATAGACGGCAGCCCACCAGACTCCCCCATCCCTGGGATTCTCCAGGCAAGAATACTGGAGTGGGTTGCCATTTCCTTCTCCAATGCATGAAAGAGAAAAGTGAAAGTGAAGTCGCTCAGTCTGTCCGACTGTTAGCGACCCCATGGACTGCAGCCCACCAGGTTACTCCGTCCATTGGATTTTCCAGGCAAGAGTACTGGGGTGGGGTGCCATTGCCTTCCCCAAAAGGCAATGCTACTTTTTCCCAAAATAATTAATTTGCAAGTGGAGTAAGTGCCAGGTAGCAAATCTCTGTGTCCGCAGATGTGGGTGCTGCCACTGCATGGTTACAATAGTCCCAAGCACATGTCTGGTTTTCTCTCTGGCTGGCACCAGGTGTGGCCAGAGAATAGTGATGATCTCTCATCCATGTGTATGTTTCCTGCCAGAGTGCAGGGCAGCACATTCAGCCCTCCATTCCCACTGCCATCCCCCCTTCACAGATGAGAAAACTTAGTCATAGAGAAAGGATGCATTGTGCGATCATACAACTGGTGCATGGTACAGCAATAGTGTGAATTTGGCTCTTGCTTCCCCAAATCCAGGTTCTTCTCTCCATCCCAGTCTTTATTGTTTTTGTTTTTAGCTAAAGAGACCCAGTGTCAAGGCAAAAGAACCCTTCTAGAAATGTATGGTCTTCTAGAAATCTGTTTTTTTTTTTTTTTTTTTTTTATCACTTCCATCTGTACTCTGACCATTGCCTCCTCAATTCAGTGATCAGAAAACATGGGCCTGCATGCAAGACGTGACAGAGCTACTGCTTCCTTCCTCCCAAATGAAGATGAAAATGAAAATTCTCATGGGATTCCCAAGGAAAGCATGCATCTTCAGGGAAGAAACTGGCATATTCCTCATCAAAGCATTGCAGACCTGTTCATAGCCAGCTTAATAAAGTATACTAGGAATTTTGGAGCATCTCCCTTTTGCCTTTTCCACTAAATGAACCAAGTAGGAGAGGGGAGCCTGCCTCCTGGATCCTGATTCCGAGGCTTCTGCCTGAGCCAGGTGAGCCCTGGACACAGAACAACTCTCCTGATTCCCTTATTCTGGGCTGTGGTCTGGGCTCTTAGGAAGCTTCGCATTGTTCACCACTCTGTTGGGAAACAATGGGAAGGGGGAAGAAAAGCACACCCAACCAGGACGAAGTCTGAGCCTTTGTTTCTTTCCTATGACAATGCTTAACGTTGTGCTAGTTGAAAAGTGAAGTGCTATCCAGCTCTGTTATTGGAGAGCAGGTGAAAAAGAGTGAAATGGAACCTGAGAGGCAATATATTCATAATGTATATAACTGCCAAATGCATATTATTTTAAGCATATCTTGGATTTGTGTATTAGTTCCTTTCCTTCTCTCATTGTCATTCTTTAAACTTCCATCACTGCCCAGATTTAAAATCTACTCTCCACTGACTCAACTAAGTTCAGTTCAGTCACTCAGTCGTGTCCAACTCTTTGCAACCCCATGAATCGCAGCACGCCAGGCCTCCCTGTCCATCACCATCTCCCGGAGCTCACTCAGACTCACGTCCATCAAGTCCGTGATGCCATCCAGCCATCTCATCCTCGGTCGTCCCCTTCTCCTCCTGCCCCCAATCCCTCCCAGCATCAGAGTCTTTTCCAATGAGTCAACTCTTCTCATGAGGTGGCCAAAGTACTGGAGTTTCAGCTTTAGCATCATTCCCTCCAAAGAAATCCCAGGGCTGATCC
>SJYX01015882.1:293441-304964 GCA_006410675.1 Oreotragus oreotragus
GTTAGAAAGACACTGCTTTGGAAAAGATCTCCAGTGTTCCAATTTGCTACAGGTAAAAAAAAATCCTTCCATCCTTCTTTCTCCCAATCTTTGGCTTGGTTGTACCTATTGGTTTGACACTCATCAAGAGGCCAGCCCAGTTTTCAGATAACAGCACCTTCGGTCAGAGTGTGGTCTGTACTGACCTGGGCTGGACAGTGTCCTGCGGATGGGTCAACCAAGGGTCCCAGGACATTAGGTAAGCAGGTCAAAACGCAAGCCTGGGTTGGTGCCCAACCCAATAGGCCCCTGGACAGAGCAGCCTGCCCAGGGTGGGGGTCAGGATGTGGGGCCTGCTCGTCCCTGTGTCCTTCCCCCGGCCACCCCAGAGGGACAGATTGTCCAGCCCAGCATGTCCACCAGAAGGGGCTGAGACCGCTCCCACTGTGTTTGTGGCTCTCTCTAAAGCTGCTCCATGGGTCTCCAGAACTCCCCTCTTGGCTCTGGGAGCCCTCCTCCCCCTGCCCAGGACTGTCTTGTCCCCAGAAAGGCCACATTGCCATTCTCTGTCCGTCCAGACTCTCGTGGCATGGAGGTTGCCCCAGGCTTTGGGCTGCCTTGACATGTTTGGGTGGGGGTCAGGATGTGGGGCCTGCTCGTCCCTGTGTCCTTCCCCCGGCCACCCCAGAGGGACAGATTGTCCAGCCCAGCATGTCCACCAGAAGGGGCTGAGACTGCTCCCACTGTGTTTGTGGCTCTCTCTAAAGCTGCTCCATGGGTCTCCAGAACTCCCCTCTTGGCTCTGGGAGCCCTCCTCCCCCTGCCCAGGACTGTCTTGTCCCCAGAAAGGCCACATTGCCATTCTCTGTCCGTCCAGACTCTCGTGGCATGGAGGTTGCCCCAGGCTTTGGGCTGCCTTGACATGTTTCCAAGCACGGCGCTGCAGAGTTGCCCCCAGCAGTGATGTGTGTGGTCCTAGAAACAGACTCTGCAGGAATTTTATTTGGGAGGTGACCTCAAAGGGAAGCAGGAGAGAGGGATGAGGCAAACCAAGATTGGGAAGCAGACAAAGCCCACCTCAGGTAGGATTTTGTGAACAATGGGTTCATTGCCAAGGATGGTCCATTGGGAGGTCAGGAGCTGAAGTACTGACTACTCTCGACCTCCATGGGCTGGGGTGGTCTTTGGGACCATTAAGGACTTGGGCAAAGAGAGTCAGACACACAGGCTTCTCCTGTAGGCTCAGGCCTGGTACCCACTCTGCAAGTGGAGCATCGTGACTGAGGGTGGATTTTGTACTTGAGCACCTCTGGGCAGGACAACAGGACTCCCCCCTCCATCTTCCTCTGACTCCACTGTAGGTCCATGGTCTGGCGGTAGCTTGGCCCACNCACTCTGCAAGTGGAGCATCGTGACTGAGGGTGGATTTTGTACTTGAGCACCTCTGGGCAGGACAACAGGACTCCCCCCTCCATCTTCCTCTGACTCCACTGTAGGTCCATGGTCTGGTGGTAGCTTGGCCCACACCAGGCCCACAGGATCTGCTTTTGTTGATGCAGTCCTGGGACGTTTAACCACTTGGACTTAGCACAGGCCTCACAGGCTGAAGGCACCCTCTTCCATGAGACTCCCCCTTCTTCAGACACCGGCCATAGGCTCTGGGGCTCCCAGGCCCTTGTGCTTCTGACTGACCAGCTGCAAATTCAGGAGCTCTCATGACCACCTCAGGGTCAATAGCTCACTAGAATGGCCCACAGTTCAGTTCAGTTCAGTTCAGTCGCTTAGTGGTGTCTGACTCCTTGCGACCCCATGAATTGCAGAACTCCAGGCCTCCCTGTTCATCACCATCTCCCGGAGTTCACTCAGACTCATGTCCATCAAGTCCGTGATGCCATCCAGCCATCTCATCCTCGGTCGTCCCCTTCTCCTGCCCCCAATCCCTCCCAGCATCAGAGTCTTTTCCAATGAGTCAACTCTTCTCATGAGGTGGCCAAAGTACTGGAGTTTCAGCTTTAGCATCACTCCTTCCAAAGAAATCCCAGGGCTGATCTCCTTCAGAATGGACTGGTTGGATCTCCTTGCAGTCCAAGGGACTCTCAAGAGTCTTCTCCAACACCACAGTTCAAAAGCATCAATTCTTTGGCGCTCAGCCTTCTTCACAGTCCAACTCTCACATCCATACATGACCACAGGAAAAACTACAGAATTCAAGAAAGTACTAGATTTATCAATACAGTTTTGTTTTAAATGGTACAATTCTACCAAATGAAGACACATGTAGGGTCAGGTCTGGGAGGGCCTCACATGTGAAGCCTCTGCTCCCCCGGGCTGAGCCACCCTCCTGGCACATCAGTGTGTTCACCATGCAGTAAGTTTTTACTGAGGTTTCATTACGTAGGCACAGCTGACTGAGTCCGGCCAGACCCGAGTCAAGGCTGAACTTGCTGCACACGGCCCCTTAATCACACAAGGCTCAGAGCCCCACTCTCCAATCACAGGGCTGGTCTCTTTCTCAGCTTGAGCTATCTCAGGGCCCACGTGACTAACCTTGTTAGCATAAACTACTGGACTCAGCATGAATAACCAAGATGCTCTTACTTCTCAGAAACTCCCGAGGATGTTACTTCCAAGACACCTAAGACAATGACCAGCCAACTTCTTTACTATACAGTGTGTGCCCATTCTGATGTGTTAGCGGCTGCTTCCAAAACTGTGCCGAGAAAGCTTCCGAGGCTAGATTCAGGCTCAGTAGAGTGTGACAATGGGCGGAGGTGGGGGCTGTACTCTATGACATTCTTATACATTTGGAATTATCATAAAAAGAGGCAGTTTTGTAGATGTTGGAATTTTTTTTTATCCAAAGACTCTGTTAGCATAGCCCAGCAAAAACACTTGGAATATAGCTTTTTGTGACACAGATAAGAAGTCCCTTTCAATAGTGGCTAGAACATTAATTTCCACTTATTAAGGGCCTATTGGGTTCCAGAAACTGTACTGGGTCTTATCTAATTCTCATAACGTCCCCCAAAGCCCATGCTATTATTCTTGTTTTTCTTGACCACTAAACTGAGACTCAGAGACGTTGGCTAATTGACTCAAGATCACACAGCCTCTGTTCTGGTCATGTCACTGCTCTGCCTTACTGACAAACTTCCGAAAGCTGCAGGCACATCACTAGTTGACCTAAGTGGAGGGTTTATGCTGTCACCGACAGTGATCTAAATATGGGGGGATGGGTCTGAATCTAATACAGAGAAAGGAGAGCTCAGGCTAAGCCCAGAGCACAGGGTCTTCTGGAGGAAGCAGGGCATGAGGGGAACCCTGAAAGGAGAAAGATGGTTGGTGTCTGAGGAGGAAGAAAGGAGGGGTGAGTGTTCTGGGAGGGGCCAGGCCTGGTCAAAGGGAGAGAGATAGCTTGCAGGCGGTGGCGGGACCTGGGCTGAGTGTGGGGAGGATGCGTGTGTGGGACCATCTTGGGTGGCAGGGAGGGTCAGGTCAGGGGTGGGTCAAAATGTGGCAGAGGAGCTTAGACTGGAAGCACAGCTGATAGAGCAGAATGATAAAATTGTCCAATCATTTCTAAGTTTGCCCCACTGAGACCAAGCCCTAATAGACTGCAGAGGTAATCTCAGCCCATGCCCATGTCACAGGAGAGAAATGGAGGTTCACAGCAGGGCTCAGGCTTACCCCAGATCACCCAGGAGGAGAGGGAGGAGCCAGAACTGGGGACCAGGCTCTCTGAGCGCTGAGCTGCGGGGTGAGGCGTGTGTGAGAGCCGGATGACCTACCCCGAGGCTGGGGGCTGGTGCGCCCGTCACAGGAGGCCTCTGCCAGGGTGGCAGTGGGGGCAGTGTGCAGGCTGAGAGGCTGGAGGACGCGGGGAAGGGTCACCAGCTTGGCCCGTGGGGTGAGGAGGAGAGAAGCCGTGTGCAGGGCTTTCACGAGGAACCCATGCCCGCCCGCGAGAAGCGCCCTCCAGGAACTGCCTGCCTGTGTCCCCATCCACTGCGGACCCGTGTCCTCTGGGCTGCATTTCCTGAACGGCAGGTGTGGGGGTTACTTTCAGCTGCCTGCCTGTTAATTGGGATTGCTGAGACCAGGCCCTAATAGACTGCAGAGGTAATCTCAGCCCATGCCCATGTCACAGGAGAGAAATGGAGGTTCACAGCAGGGCTCGGGCTTACCCCAGATCACCCAGGAGGAGATGGAGGAGCCAGAACTGGGGACCAGGCTCTCTGAGCGCTGAGCTGCGGGGCGAGGCGTGTGTGAGAGCCGGATGACCTACCCCGAGGCTGGGGGCTGGTGCGCCCGTCACAGGAGGCCTCTGCCAGGGTGGGAGTGGGGGCAGTGTGCAGGCTGAGAGGCTGCAGGACGCGGGGAAGGGTCACCAGCTTGGCCCGTGGGGTGAGGAGGAGAGAAGCCATGTGCAGGGCTTTCATGAGGAACCCATGCCCGCCTGCGAGAAGCGCCCTCCAGGAACTGCCTGCCTGTGTCCCCATCCACTGCGGACCCGTGACCTCTGGGCTGCATTTCCTGAACGGCAGGTGTGGGGGTTACTTTCAGCTGCCTGCCTGTTAATTGGGATGGAGGCTAAGGAGGGCTGTTGTTTACACAGGATGTTATCAGAACAAATCCTGCGTGGGAGCCCGCAGTGTGGAGGATGAGAGAAGTCAGCAGGAGAAAGCAAACCTTTGGGGGCCCCACAGGCGGATATGGTGGGCAACTCAGCCCCACCCACCAGCTGTCAATCGCAACTTTAATAATAATTCCATATGCCTCTGGAGCGATTTCTTGCAGCCTTCATAGACAACTGCTTTCCCCTCCTGTCACAGAAGGGTCGTGCCACTGGAATTGAGGGGAATTCTAAAAGATACACCCAGAAATGTTTTAAGCAGTGACAGTAAATATTTGGGAAAATGTCAGGTTGCAATGTTGAAAGCCAACTCTCACTTAGATCTATCCTTTGGCTTGCGAAAAACTGAAGCAAAAGCAAACAAAGCTAAAAATCACTGCAAGTCTTCCCACAAACAGCTAAAGCGCTGCATATGCAGTCATGATTGACACATTCATAGTCAGGCCGATCAGAGTCCCGAGAGGTCTTAGTGTGCAGGGCTTCCTAGGCAGCAGTCCACAGCAGTCTTATGTATCTGCACAGAAGGGCCTGGGGAGGGATTCGTGACTCTCCCCTACCCTGACCCTCTGCTGCCAAGCCCCCAGGGCAAGTATGGGTCCCTCCTAAGAGGAAATGTAAGAATGAAATCTTACACCGTCATTAATTTAGTGCTTATCAGTCCCTGAAGTGAAATGAAGGGAAAGTCGCTCAGTCCCACCTGATTCTTTGTGACCCTGTGGACCATGGAATTCTCCAGGCCAGAATACTGGAGTGGGTAGCCGTTCCCTTCTCCAGGGGATTTTCCCAACCCAGGGATGGCACCCAGGTCTCCCGCACTGCAGGAGATTCTTTACCAGCTGAGCCACAAGGGAAGCCCCTATCACTGTCTACATGACTAAAAATCAAGGTAGTCTCACTTTACCCCTTCAGAGAGCTCAGAGACAGTTACAGCTGTAACCTCAATTGTTGCCCTTTTCTCCTGCCTGCTGTCTAGAAATCAAATTACCTCCTAAAAAGTCATCATTTCCCATCAGGTTTCGATTGAAAACTTTGAGTCTGAAAGCTTCCACCGGAAAACTGGAGAAGGTTGTGAGTTGCTTTAGAATGAGACAAAACGATGTCTCCTGTGCTTTCTGAAGACGGGCTGCTCTCCGTGTGGGCGCTTCTGTGAAGTTCCGTGTCATGCACACCACCCATGACAATGTTCACATCATTCACATATCTGATCCGGAGGAAATGTAGCTGCTGGGGCTGTGTTTATTCCTGTTCCCTCCTGTCCTGAAGCAAAATGCCAGTGCTTCATGCAATCCGGAGTGGTAAACATCAGCTGGGAAGAAGTCTTTATTTAGAGAATTTATCACAGAATGAATTTTTGAAGACCAATTATTAAGAAAGCGGAAGCACTATTTATAAGATGTACCATTGGTGCAAGTAGATATTTCTAATAATGAATTTCTGATGCATTCACGAGCAGCATCATTGCTATTATGGTCTACAATACATATTTGTAAATGATACACAGATTATTTCCACTTTGGATGCCCACCAATTGTGTGCATTCATAAAACAGATTTCTGGCTGTTAAGGAGACATAATATAGGCTGAAGATTTGATATAGTGCTAATAAAATTAAAAAAATTTTTAAACCTGCCAAATGGGTAAGATGTTTGCCCTATATTAGTGACTATCATTTTGATGTGAAACCCACTTTAATGAATACCTGACAAAGAAAACTTTTAAAGGCATGATTATCTTTGACATGAATATATTCAGCTACTGTTTATACAATGAAATCTTAACTAGCTGGTAAAAATGGCACAATATTACGACGAGTACAAGTGAGTATAGAAAACACTACATAAAAAAATGTAAAGGCTGCCTGAAGAGTTAACGATTGATTTTTTTATCCTAGTTTGTGCTTCAGTAACAACTTGCTCTGAGAAAAGCTCATGTTTATGGTATTGTGGATGCTGTCTGTACATTTGAATTATACCCAGGGCCTCATCAATGCTGTGTATAAATTACAGAAATTACCAAAGCAAGAAACCTTTATGTTTGCACTTTGTTTTCAGATACAAGGCAAGATAATTATAATTTGTGACCCAGTAACTGTATTTCATATCTTAAAGTTGAAAAATAAGGTAAAAAACGGAAAGTACTTGAGAATGAAGGTAATGATACTTAAATACTTCATTGCATTTTTCTACTTTCACATGATGTTAAAGCAAAGGTAAATTGTTTTATTACACTGTGCTCTGATTATATTCAGAAAGGAGAAGTGAAAACTATAAATGGTTGTAAAATGTAGGCCATCATGACAGGTTATATTATTATTAGCCTAAAGGAGAGAAGGTTAGATTTTGAATTTGTGAGTCCACAACTAAAGAAAAGATATGTAAGCAGGCAATCTAATCTATTCATTGTTCTTCATTTCCATGGAAGACAGCAGTTAAACATTAAATTGGTTATAAGTAATGTTCTCAGCAGTGTGACTAAAAACGAAAGTGAAAGTCGCTCAATTGTGTCCAACTGTTTGAGACCTCTTGGACAGCAGCCTTCCAGGCTTCTGTGTCCATGGAAGTCTTCAGGCAAGAAAACCGGAGTAGTAGTCTTTCCCTTCTCCAGGGGATGCTCCCAACCCAGGAATCAAGCCTAGGTTTCCCAGATGGCAGGTGGATTCTTTACCAACTGTGCCACCAGCCACCCGTAATGAAAGAAAATAAAAAATACTTCTCCTGGGTGACTTTGAACAAAGAGGACATACACCATAGGTAAAAATGTCCCTGGAGGCTGAGGTCGAATGATCCTGTTTCTTGCTGATCATACAGTTCTATGGAGATCTATTCTCTAATACAACATGTTGTCCTCAGTTCAGTTCGCTCAGTCGTGTCTGACTCTTTGCAACCCCATGGACTGCAGCACGCCAGGCTTCCCTGTCCATCACTAACTCCTGGAGCTTGCTCAAACTCCTGTCCATCGAGTCCGTGATGCCATCCAACCATCTCATCCTCTGTCATCCCCTTCTCCTCCTGTCTTCAATCTTCCCCAGCATTAGGGTCTTTTCCAATGAGTCAGTTCTTCACATCAGGTGGCCAAGGTACTGGAGTTTCAGCTTCAGCATCAGTCCTTCCACTGAATATTCAGGACTGATTTCCTTTAGGATGGACTGGTTGGATCTCCTTGCAGTATGAAAAGGCAAAAAGATAGGACACTGAAAGATGAACTCCCCAGGTCGGTAGGTGCCCAATATGCTACTGGAGATTGGTGGAGAAATAACTCCAGAAAGAATGAAGGGATGGAGTCAAAGCAAAAACAGCACTCAGTTGTGGATGTGAGTGGTGATGGAAGTAAAGTCTGATGCTGTAAAGGAACCTGGAATGTCAGGTCCATGAATCAAAGCAACCCGGAAGTGGTCAAACAGGAGATGGCAAGAGTGAACATCGACATTTTAGGAATCAGCAAACTAAAATGGACTGGAATGGGTGAATTTAACACAGATGACCAATATATCTACTATGGTGGGCAAGAATCCCTTAGAAGAAGTGGAGTAGCCCTCATAGTCAACAAGAGTCTGAAATGCAGTAGTTGGATGCAGTCTCAAAAATGACAGAACGATCTCCGTTCTTTTCCAAGGCAAACCATTCAATATCACAGTAATCCAAATCTATGCCCCAACCAGTAATGCTGAAGAAGCTAAAGTTGAATGGCTCAGTGAAGACCTATAAGATCTTCTGAAACTAACACCCAAGAATGTTGCCCTTTTCATTATAGGGGACTGGAATACAAAAGCAGGAAGTCAAGAGATACCTGGAATAATGGGCACATTTCGCCTTGGAGTACAAAATGAAGCAGGTCAAAGGTTAACAGTTTTGTCAAGAGAACATTGTCCTAGGCAGGTGGAAATGTCTTTTGTGTTGTGTGTAAATTAAAGGTTTCTGGCAGTGAACTTCACTAATTTAGGAAATTCTCACTGGTCATTAGTGAAATCCAGATAAGGACTGNATGCCTCTGGAGCGATTTCTTGCAGCCTTCATAGACAACTGCTTTCCCCTCCTGTCACAGAAGGGTCGTAGTTGCTAGTAGCGAAACTCCCATCCCCAGCAGTTTCCCCAGCGCAGTGGGGTGACTTGTTCAGCTTCTGGCTCAGCTTGTCTTCACCGTTGTCTTGGCTCTACCTTGTGGCAAGCCTGGGAGCTCCCTTCAGGCTGGGAGCACGTTTCAGCCTTCGTGTCTACACCTCACAGTGAACAGAGGAAGAGATATCATCTCATTCATTCATTCATCCAACTAATATTTACTGGGTGCCTACTGCATGCATTTTACTGTTCTCCGGACTGGAGTTAAACCAGGGAACAAAAATCAGGTGGAGAGCCTTGTCCAGGCGCCCATGTTCCAGCAGAGGGCGGTAGACAGTAACTGTAGTCAGTTTCTTTCAAAAATGTTAAAAGTGATAGGAATAAGGAGAGCGAGGGACTTCCCAGTGGCTGAGATTCTGCACTCCCAGTGCAGGGGACCCGGGTTCCATCCCTGGGGAACTAGATCCTGCGTGTCAAAACTAAAGATTTCCCATGCAAGGGAAGATCCTGACACAGCAAGGAGATGACAGGGTGCATGATCCAACTTGGTAATTGGGGAAATGGGGGTGGAGATGGACAGCCCAGAGCTGGAAGCTGGGATACTGTGATTTACAAAAAGAAATGTATAGTTAGTCTTTGTCCCCTTTTCTGGCACAGAGCTCCTAAAGCCCTTGGAACCTGTCTTTGTTATGTTAATGAAGTGGGTTTTGGAAAGCACCTAAGGATGGTGGCTGGTGGCCACGTGACAAGAGAACTGGAACCTTAAGTGTCAAGTCCCCTGACGTCGAGGGGGGAGGAGTAAGGCTAGAGCTTGAATCCGTCACCATGGCCAACAAATGTAATCACCCATGCCTATGTAATGGAACTTCCAGTAAAAATCCAAAAAGGGTTCAGAGACCATCCAGGTGGATAAACCCAGGGAGATCCGGGGAGAGTGGCGTGCTCAGAGACAGCGTGGAAGCTCATCCTCCTCCCGAAATGCTTTGCCCTACGCTACGCATCTCTTCCCTCTCGCTGCTCCTGAGTTATATCCTTTGTAATGAACCTAGAATCTAGAGAGTAAAATGTTTCTCTGAGTTCTGTGAGCCACTCTACAAATTAATCACATCCAAGAAGGCGGCCATGGGAACCTCCGATCTTCTAGCCGATCGGTCAGAATCACAGGTAACACCCTGGACTTGGCAACTGGCGTGTAAAGTCGGGGAGGACGGCAGCCTTGTAGGACTGAGCCTCCTCTGGGAGATCCGATGCTGTCTGCAGGTAGATGACGTCAGAACTGACTTAAATGGTGGCACACTGAACTGGTGTCTGAGAATTGCTTGTTGGTGTAGGGGGAAAAAAAACCCTGCACATTGGAATTGATGCTGGAATCTTAGATGTTTCAGAGGCCAATGAAGAGAGGGCATGAGGGAGGGGGATTCCCTGCCGTGTCCAGCACTGCTTAGTGGAGGGGGAGGAGGAGAATTGAGATCAGATTTAGCCACGTCAGTTATTGTGAGCTTGACACGGCAGCAAGAGAAGAGGGGTTGGGACAGAAACTCCAATGAGTGGGTTAAAGGATGCAAGGGGAGGCACTGGGAACAGTGGGTGTGGGTGATTCTGAGTTTTGCTGCAAAGGGAACAAAGGAATAGGGGGTGACTAGTAGAGGTGTTACTGAACTAAGGTCTGGCTGCTCACTGCTCAAAATATCATACTCAAGAGAGAGACAGACGCTGGCAGCATCACTGACTCAATGGGCATGAATCTGAGCGAGTTCTGGGAGACAGTGGAGGACAGAGGAGCCTGGCTTGCTGTGGCAATGGGGTTGCAGAGAGTCAGATACAACTTAGCAACTGATCAACAACAACGACAGCAACAAGAACCGACAACCCCACACGCTGGTGCCACTTTCGCTTTCGAAGTGAACGACGCGCTATCTGTAGAGGACACTTCTCTCTAAGTAAATGCACTTCCTACCTGTCACTCTGTCTCTCACTGAATTCTTTCTGTGACGAGACATCAGGAACCTGAGCTTCATTCAGTCCTGAGACCAGTGTCATCTCAGTTAAAAGATCGTGGTTTATGCTTGTGAACAGCCATTTGCTGTTAGGAAACTGAATCAGGTTCAATATGGCTCCCAGCATCAGGAGCTCAGGTTGAGTTCTCAACCACCCATCCAGCAGTTATATCCGAGGCCTGACCTTGACATCCAGGGAGTGGCACGGATGAAGCCCACCTCCCGGCTTCATAGTCCAGGGAGCAGAAGAATTATGACAGAGAAAAAAATTTTTTGCTCATTAAATATTTTTATTTTTCAATTGGTGTTTTTTTTCAATTTGGGATTTGAAAGATAAACTCCAGTACCATACCTGTTTGTGTTAAGTTCCATGCATTCACCAGCATTCAGAAAGACTCCATTCGATCATTTAAAAAAAAAAAAAAAGCCTGTGGTTTAAGTCTCAAAATGAGGACACAACCCGGGAGATAGCACCTCTGTCTCTGACAAACTGCAAAGACCATTCGGTGGGGAAAGGACAGCTTTTTCTGAGGGAGGAAAGGAACAGACTGAGCTGACTTCATCTTGAAAAAGAAGGAAAGCCCATCTTGCACTTTCAGTGAGCTTTGGACTATGTGCCTGGTAGCCATGGCGATGACATACCTGTGGCTGAACTGGCCTCCTGGACTGATAAACACCAGATTCCATACCAAGATTTCGCATCGCCAAAAAGAATGTAATAATGCCCTATGTAGTCAATCACCTTTGTAATCTTGATGGCACCCATTAGAGTAGGCTACAATGTATAATCAGCTGACCCTTCTGATTATGAATCATGGCTGTCACCTGATTGTATCTCCCTTTAACACTTTCCAGGCTA
>SJYX01015883.1:0-12111 GCA_006410675.1 Oreotragus oreotragus
GTTCCAGTTTCATCCATCTTATTAGAACTGATTCAAATGTATTCTTTTTAATGGCTGAGTAATACTCCATTGTGTGTATGTACCACAACTTTCTTATCCATTCATCCGCTGATGGACATCTAGGTTGTTTCCATGTCCTGGCTATTATAAACAGTGCTGCAATGAACATTGGGGTACATGTGTCTCTTTCTATTCTGGTTTCCTCAGTGTGTATGCCCAGCAGTGGGATTGCATTGCATCCAAGTACTGCATTTCAGACTCTTTTGTTGACCATGATGACTACACCATTTCTTCTGAGGGATTCCTGCCCACAGTAGTAGATATAATGGTCATCTGAATTAAATTCACCCATGTATCTTTAGTTAATGTTAATTTTTTTTCCAATTGATTTCCAATTCCTCCTGTCAATGAAATCCCAAATAACATATTAAAACATCTTAAACCAGATGAGAAGAAGTGGAAAAATAAAATATATATGTATATATATATACCAACATAATCATATCAAAATAATGGATAAATGATTATAACTATTTTACTCCTTATTTCTTAAAGCTGGGCACATGATCATAGGTATTTTTATAACTATCCTTTCCAACTACTCATTGTGTAGTCATTTTGCTCCCAGGAAAAAAACTTGGGGTTGGTTGGGATTCTTTGCCTGGTAATGTGGTCATAACCTGTATTATTGAAAATTCTGGGTCATTAGCTATCCTGCTTAAATTGCTTATATTTATTTAGTTTACTTAAATTTATTTTCTATTGACTTTCATCAGAAGACATGAAATGCACAAGGCACATAATCAAAGATCTCCTACATTTCAACATACTCCTCTTTATCCCATTGTGTAATCCAAGTCCATTTTAATTTGATAGGATCAGTTATCCCAGGCCTCTATTCAGTGTCATCATAATCTCAAAGTGAGTGACAGTCTCACCTTCCAGTTTGGTGAAATCATGTTATTGCCTCTTGGAAGCTTTTGCAACTAAGGCCTTCAGAGCATCAAAGCCTAAAATCTTGAGAACGACAAGCAAACTTTGCTTGTAGATTACTAGAGATAATATGAAGAAGTACTACTCAATTTCCTATCCCTTGATTCTCAGACTCACCTATTTTTCACCATATCTGAGTCTTCAAATATTATTCCACCCTTCGAAGAAGCCATTGCTTTCAGACAATGGGAGATGTGTTAAGATCCATGGATTTACTAAGCACAGTCCTATTTTTGCACTTCATTTTCTGTTAAATAAATTTCTTGATCAACAGCAGTGCTGTGTAGAAAACTATGCCAGTGAGTAAGTTAAAGATATCAAATTTTAATATGTTGGACAGATACATGTTTCCACACTGACAATTCTCAAACACTGGGAGTCCTAACGATTCAGTTGATTTCTGATACATCTACCTGGCGATAACATCAGATCCACAGGTTAAGAGTTCAGTACTGCAAGATCATCCACCTCTCCCCCTAAGGACACCAACTGAAAGCCCAGGTTATCTCCTGTACTTCTGACATAACCATCTATATGTTAGTTTCCAATGACCTCTTCCTTGCATTTGACTGGTTTGCTAGAGCAGTGCATCAAATTCAGAGAAACAGTCTACTTATTAAATTACCAGTTTATTATAAAATAATACTAGTCAGAAACAGGTGGAAGAGATGCATAGGAAACATTTGCACTAAGTGGCCCCTCTTCCAGTGCCTCAGCATATTTATTATTTTGGAAGCTTCTGAGCCCAGTCCTTTTGGGGTTTTATGGAGACCTCCTTACATGGGGCTTCCCTGGTGGCTCAGAGGTTAAAGCATCTGCCTGGAATGCGGGAGAATCCCTGGGTCGGGAAGATCCCCTGGAGAAGGAAATGGCAACCCACTCCAGTACTCTTGCCTGGAGAATCCCATGGAGGGAGGGGACTGATAGGCTACAGTCAATGGGGGTCTCAAAGAGTCGGACATGACTGAGCAACTTCACTTTCACTTTACTTACATGGGAACAATTGATTAAGTCATTCAGTTCAGTTCAGTTGCTCAGTCGTGTCTGACTCTTTGTGACCCCATGAACCACAGCATGCCAAGCCTCCCTGTCCATCACCAACTCCCGAAGTTTACCCAAACTCTTGTCCATTGAGTTGGTAATGCCATTCAAACATCTTATCCTCTGTAGTCCCCTTCTCCTTCTACCTTCAATCTTTCCCAGAATCAGGGTCTTTTCAAATGACTCAGCTCCTTGCATCAGGTGGCCAAAGCATTGGAGTTTCAGCTTCAACATCAGTCCTTCCAATGAATATTCAGGACTGATTTCCTTTGGGATGGACTGGTTTGATCTCCTTGCAGTCCAAGGGACTCTCAAGAGTCTTCTCAACACCACAGTTTAAAAGCACCATTCTTCGGTGCTCAGCTTTCTTTATAGTCCAACTCTCACATCCATATGGAAAACCATAGCCTTGATTAGATGGATCTTTGTTGACAAAGTAATGTCTCCACTTTTAATTATGCTGTCTAGGTTGGTCACAACTTTCCTTCCAAGGGGTAAGTGTCTTTTAATTTCATGGCTGCAGTCACCATCTGCAGTGATTTTGGAGCCCAGAGAAAAAAAGTTAGCCACTATTTCCACTATTTCCCCATCTGTTTGTCATGGAGTGATGTGATCAAATGCCTCTATCTTAGTTTTCTAAATGTTGAGCTTTAAGACAACTTTTTCACTCTCTTCTTTCACTTTCATCAAGTCTCTTTAGTTCCTCTTCACTTCCTGCCATAAGGGTGGTGTCATTTGCATATCTGAGGTTATTGATATTTCTCCTGGCAAACTTGATTCCAGCTTTTGCTTCATCCAGTTTAGCCTTTCCCATGATGTAATCTGCATATAAGTTAAATAAGCAGGGTGACATTATACAGCCTTGACATACTCCTTTTCCTATTTGGAACCAGTCTGTTTTTCCATGTCCAGTTCTAACTGTTGCTTCCTGACCTGCATACAGGTTTCTCCAGAGGCAGATCAGGTGGTCTGGTATTCCCATCTCTTGAAGAATTTCCCACAGTTTATTGTGATCCACACAGTCAAATGCTTTGGCATAGTCAATAAATAGAAGTAGATGTTTTTCTGGATCTCTCTTGCTTTTAAGCAAGAGATGATCGAGCGGATGTTGTCAATTTGATCTACGATTCCTCTGCCTTTTCTAAAATCAGATTGGACACCTGAAAGTTCATGGTTCATACATTGCTGAAGCCTGGGTTGGAGAATTTTGAGCATTACTTTACTAGTGTGTGAGATAAGTGCAATTGTGCAGTCATTTGAACATTCTTTGGCATTGGAATGAAAACTGACCTTTTCTTGTCCTGTGGCCACTCCTGAGTTTTCCAAATTTGCTGACATATTGAGTGCAGCAATTTAACAGCATCATCTTTCAGGAATTGAAACAGTTCAACTGGAATTCCATCCCCTCCACTAGCTTTGTTTGTAGTCATGCTTCCTAAGGCCCACTTGACTTCACATTCCAGGATGTCTGGCTCTAGGCGAATGACCACACCATAGTAATCATTTGAGTCATGAAGATCTTTTTTTGTATAGTTCTTCTGTGTATTCTTGCCACCTCTTCTTAATATCTTCCAATTCTGTTAGGTCCAGACCATTTCTGTCCTTTATTGAGCCCATCTTTGCATGAAATGTTCCCTTGGTATCTCTAATTTTCATGAAGAGATCTCTAGTCTTTCCCATTCTGTTGTTTTCCTCTATTTCTTTTCATTGATCTCTGAGTAAGGTTTTTTTAATCTCTTCTTGCTATTCTTTGGAATTCTGCATTCAAATGGGAATTCATTTTCTACTTTGCTTTTCACTTCTCTTCTTTTCCCAGCTATTTGTAAGGCTTCTTCAGCCCACCATTTTTCTTTTTTGCATTTCTTTTCTATGGGGATGGTCTTGATCCCTGTCTCTTGTACAATGTCACAAACCTCCGTCCATAGTTCATCAGGCACTCTGTCTATCAAAACTAGTCCCTTAAATCTATTTCTCACTTCCACTGTATAATCACAAGGAATTTGATTTAGGTCATACCTGGATGGTTTAGTGGTTTTCCCCACATTCTTCAATTTCAGTCTGAATTTCACAATAGGGAGTTCATGATCTGAACCACAGTCAGCTCCCCGTCTTGTTTTTATAGACTATATAGAGCTGCAAAGCATATAATCAATCTGATTTTTATGTTGACCATCTGGTGATGTCCATGTGTAGAGTCTTTTCTTGTGTTGTTGGAAGAGGGTGTTTGCTATGACCAGTGCATTTTCTTGGCAAAACTCTATTAGTCTTTGCTCTGCTTCATTCTGTATTTCAAAGCAAAATTTGCCTGTTACTCCAGGTGTTTCTTGACTTCCTACTTTAGCATTCCAGTCCCCTATAACGAAAAGGACATCTTTTTTGGGTGTTAGTTCTAAAAGGTCTTATAGATCTTCATAGAACCATTCAACTTCAGCTTTTTCAGCATTACTGATTGGGGCATAGACTTGGGTTACTGTGCTATTGAAGGATTTGCTTTTGAAACAGAGATCATTCTGTTGTTTTTGAGATTGCATCCAAATACTGCATTTCAGACTCTTTTGTTGACTATGATGGCTACTCCATTTCTTCTATGGGATTCCTGCCCGCGGTAGTAGATATAATGGTCATCTGAGTTAAATTCACCCATTCCAGTCCATCTTAGTTCACTGATTCCTGGAATGCTGATGTTCATTCTTGCCATCTCCTGTTTGACCACTTCCAACTTGCCTTGATTCTTGGACCTAACATTCTAGGTTCCTATGCAATATGGCTCTTTACAGCATTCGATATTGCTTTTATCACCAGTCACATCTACAGGTGGGTGGTGGTTTTGCTTTGGCTCTATCCCTTCATTCTTTCTGGACTTATTTCTCCACTGATCTCCAGTAGCATTTTGGGCACCTACCAACCTGGAAGTTCATCTTTCAGTGTCCTATCTTTTTGCCTTTTCATACTGCTCATGGGGTTCTCAAGGCAAGAATACTGAAGTTATTTGCCAATCCCTTCTCCAGTGGGTCACATTCTGTCAGACCTCTCCACTATGACCCATCCATCTTGGGTGGCCCCACAGGGCATGGCTTAGTTTCATTGAGTTAAACAAGCTGTGGTCCACGTGATCAGATTGGCTAGTTGTCTGTGACCATGGTTTCAGTTTGTCTGCCCTCTGAAGCCTTCTCTTAGTGCCTACTGTGTTACTTGGGTGTCTCTTACCTTGGATATGGGGTATCTCTTCACGGCTGCTCCAGCAAAGCGCAGCCTCTGCTCCTTACCTTGGACATTGGTAGCTCCTCTCAGCCACCACCCGTGGCCTTGGACGTGGGGTAGCTCCTCTTGGCTGCTCCTGTGCTGTTGCAGTTACCGCTCCTAAATTTTCAATGACTGTTTATCTCTTCTATATTTGTGCCTTGAAAGGCATAGGAGATAAAAGTAACCTCTGATACAAGGGTTTCTACAGACTCCTCAATTTGTGTTCTTCAGTCAGCACCACGTCCAGAAAGATTCCAAGACGGCTTACAGGACTTAAGTCAATGGTCACTGAAAATATATCCAACCTCCAGCTCCTCTCTCTTTCCAGAGGTCAAGAGGGCAAAACTAAATGTTCCACCCCTCTAATCACATAGTTGGCTTCTCTGGCAACCAGATTAGTCAGTAGATGCACTTCAAAGTCTCCTCATTAACAGAACAAAAGAGAAGAAATCACTTAGGAAATTCCAATGGCTTTACGAATTCTATGCCAGTAAGATCACATCTATTTTTCTTCTTATATTTCATAGTATCATAATAAGTGAACGTGAAAGTTGCTCAGTCATGTCTGACTCTGTGCAACCCCATGGAGTATACTCTCCATGGAATTCTCCAGGCCTGAATACTGGGGTGAATACCCTTTCCCTTCTTCAGGGGATCTTCCCAACCTAGGGATTGAGCCCAGGTATCCCACATTGCAGGTGGATTATTTACCAGCTGAGCCACAAGAGAAACCCAAGAAAACTGGAGTGGGTAGCTTATTCCTTCTCCAACAGATCTTCCCAACCAAGGAATCAGACCAGGGTCTCCTACACTGCAGGTGGATTTTTTGCCAACTGAACTATCAGAGAAGCCCAATATCATAATAAGGCAGCCCTGAATTCCCAAGATGACAAGTTTAGCAGAAACCTGGCAGTCTAGGAAAGCAAATTATATTCAGAATAAAGGTCTCTTTCTGTTAGAATAAATCACTCTATTTCTATGATGAACATGACTTGCCAGGTAGGTAACTGATACCCTGGGAAATAGTGCCTTTTTCGAAGTTGTGTTAATCTTTAACTCTGCCACTGCTAAGTCACCTTTGTTGAGCATTCTCATGGAACACCAATGTCCTAACATTCTGTGCTCATTCAGAGAGATCTATACACAGATTTTTTTCAAAAGATCTTCTTGTTATCTATTTTCTAATCATATTTTGTTCTTCCAAGTCTTTGACCATCCTGTCAAAATATTAACTGTATCTCATGAATTGATACAGACATGTACCTTTGGTCATCTGTCTTTTCAGGCAAAAGGATCAACCAGGTATACAGCTTGAAATTCTGTCTACTTGACATATCTCCAATCATCATTGTCCTTTAGTGTTATCCCAGATAACACTGTAGCACTGTAACTGTCCAGTTTTCAATGGTGTATGTATATATCATGCATAATCATTTGTAAACCAATCCTGCATTTTTTTTTTTTTCATTAAACTAATTCTAGGGAACTCCCCGTGAGCCTAGAGTTATAAGTAGGGAGAGAGAAGGCAATATATCAGAAGTAGTGGCCTTAGGCATCTAGGTCACTCCTTTGTATAATTTACTTGTGTCTTCAGGATTTACTTGAGCCTAATCCTGCATGTATCAGTTCCATTTGATGATGAAAACTGCTGTCCATTTTTAACTCTGTGGCTGAATGGGCCAGATAACACTCAGTTCCAGTTGCATGATAACTAAGGAAGGATATAACCAAAGGAGAAAAGTCCTTGTAGAAGAAATAAAGCACTGGATCCAGACCTTAAGTGGAAAGTTTACCCTTAAATCAGGGTAGAGATTCATTTTACCTTGGTAATTAAAGAGAATGCTATGTATGTGCGTATTATGAAAACTTAACTGTAAAAAAGGAAGTTTTACTTTGTTGACATATTTTTCCAGTAAGATTTAAGATGATGTCAAAACTTTTCAAAATTCATTTTCCAAAATCAGCTCCAATAACACTTTTACCAATAAACCATCCCTGTCTGCCTGATTTGCTTTTGGTAAATATATTATTTGTTTCATAGCAGCCTTTTTCACTTCTGTTCTTTCTTAGACCACATTATGACATTTTGTCTCTTTCCTTATGATGTATATGGTATCCCTTAAGGGAAGAAAATGTTTTTTGTTATATTTCCAGTGTTTTCCAGCATCCAACATAATTGCCCATATTTTCTGAATAAATAAATAGAAAATATAGATCAAGCATTACACAGACAATTAAGCACTATGCCAAACTTAATTCTTATCTATAGGATTCAAAATTTTCTCAGGATAATTGCAATTAGCTCATACAATCAAAAATATTTTTTGGAGAAATAAGAAAGCATAAGGAGTTGCTGAAAGATCAGATATTACCAAAAACTGGCCCGCTTTACATTATCATGAAAGTGAAAGTCACTCAGTCATTTCTGACTCTTTGTGACTCCATGGGTTATACAGTACACAGAATTCTCCAGGCCAGAATACTGGAATGGGTAGATTCTACTTCTCCAGGGGATCTTCCCAACCCAGCAATCGAACCCAGGTCTCCCGAATTGCAGATGGATTCTTTGCCATCTGAGCCACAAGGGAAACCCAAGAATACTGGAGTGGATGGCCTATCCATTATCCAGTGGATCTTCCTGACCCAGGAATCCAGCCAGGGTCTCCTGTATTGCAGGTGGATTCTTTGCCAACTTAGTTATCAGGGAATTTACCAACTGAGATGTTAGATATCAATTTAGCTATTGCTGCTGCTAAGTCACTTCAGTCATGTCCGACTCTGTGTGACCTCATAGACGGCAGCCCACCAGGCTTGCATTACACAGACAATTAAGCACTATGCCAAACTTAATTCTTATCTATAGGATTCAAAATTTTCTCAGGATAATTGCAATTAGCTCATACAATCAAAAATATTTTTTGGAGAAATAAGAAAGCATAAGGAGTTGCTGAAAGATCAGATATTACCAAAAACTGGCCCGCTTTACATTATCATGAAAGTGAAAGTCACTCAGTCATTTCTGACTCTTTGTGACTCCATGGGTTATACAGTACACAGAATTCTCCAGGCCAGAATACTGGAATGGGTAGATTCTACTTCTCCAGGGGATCTTCCCAACCCAGCAATCGAACCCAGGTCTCCCGAATTGCAGATGGATTCTTTGCCATCTGAGCCACAAGGGAAACCCAAGAATACTGGAGTGGGTGGCCTATCCATTATCCAGTGGATCTTCCTGACCCAGGAATCCAGCCAGGGTCTCCTGTATTGCAGGTGGATTCTTTGCCAACTTAGTTATCAGGGAATTTACCAACTGAGATGTTAGATATCAATTTAGCTATTGCTGCTGCTAAGTCACTTCAGTCATGTCCGACTCTGTGTGACCTCATAGACGGCAGCCCACCAGGCTCCCCCGTCCCTGGGATTCTCCAGGCAAGAATACTGGAGTAGGTTGCAATTTCCTTCTCCAATGCATGAAAGAGAAAAGTGAAAGTGAAGTCGCTCAGTCTGTCCGACTGTTAGCGACCCCATGGACTGCAGCCCACCAGGCTACTCCGTCCACTGGATTTTCCAGGCAAGAGTACTGGGGTGGGGTGCCATTGCCTTCCCCTAATTTAGCTATTAGGAATACATTATCATATTTTATAAAAATACTATACATCCTGGTAAACAAAATAAATAAAAATTCGTTTGTTTCCACAGAGGGGCAATGTTATGATCTGGTATTGAAAGTTAATTAGCCTTAAATGAAAAGACTATACAGTTTGTCTTCTGCAAACTTTTACTGAAATCTCTAGAACTGAGATTCTATTTTCATGTAAGTTTTATGCCTTAAAAGTATAAACATTAGGAAAAAAAGTTTTGTACACTTGACAAGACTATTCTGTTAAAATGAAAACCTTATATAACTTTATAAATGCTTTCTTATAACAAGAGTAGCAATGGGATCTCAATGCACATATTGGTCTATTTTTGTTTTTGTTGCAGAAATTAACTCATATACATTTTTCATATTCATTTTACTGCAAAGTATTTCTCACTAAATTTTACATAAAGATATACATGTTTTTAACTTATTTATTTTAATTGGAGGCTAATTACTTTACAATATTGTATTGATTTTGCCATAAAGATATTTTTGTTCAATGATGCATCTACTTTAATATTAGTTATACAGAGAGTAAAATATTTTTATTCTAGTGCTTATTTAGTATGTGTGTATATATATATATATATATATATATATATATATAGAGAGAGAGAGAGAGAGAGAGAGAGAGAGAGAGAGAGAACTTAAGAAAAACTGGTTTTTTGGAGGTTAATAACTTAATTGTATTGATTTTGCCATACATCAACACGAATCCACCACAGGTATACACGTGTTCCCCATCCTGAAACCCCCTCCCTCCTCCTTCCCCTTACCATCCTTCTGGGTCATCTCAGTGACCAGCATCTCAAGCATCCAGTATCATGCATCGAACCTGGACCGGCAAGTCGTCTCTGTTTTTAATACATGTAGACTTCCCAGGTGGCTCAGTGGTCAAGATTCTGCCTGTAAATGTAGGAGGCATGGATTCCATCCCTGAGTCAGAGCGATCCCCTAGAGTAGAAAATGACCGCCAGCTCTAGGATTTTGCCTGGAAAAGTCTATGGACAGAGGAGCCTAGCAATCTACAGTCCATGAGGTCACAAAGGGTCGAGCATGAGCAAGCAATGACCTGAGCACACGTTTCCAACGCACAGGAGCTTTATGTACAGAGACAGGGCGGCTGCCCAGCGTCTCTACCCGCGGCCCTTGCATAGCGTCTGAAGCTTCTTCCCGAGCTGCACCATAAAGTTCTCTATCTAGAAATGCCTCAGACACCTTACATTTCCCTCGCAAACATGAGAGCGTTCTATTTAGCTTTTAGACTACAGGATGCAGTAAAAGAGAAGAAAAAATGCAACTTTTTAGTGACCATAATCATGGTATAAGGGAAAGATAAACATTATGATAGGAGATATGATGAACATGTCATATCTAGAAGTTCAAGCTGTTTTCTGTCTCTAAATAATCTACTCTCTGCTGAATCAGAGTTATGGATGTGTTATTTAAATGAGAAGCACAACTAGTACTGAATGTGATGCTTGATTGTGTCTAGATGTCTGCTTTAAAATGTTTATTTTTGTGGTGTTTATTTTTAACTGCTCCATTATAACTGTGCATTGTAGTGCAAGCTGCTTGAGTCCTTTGCCAAGTAAGAAAATAAATACCTACACCCCATCAACACTATTTTTATGTATATATAGTATTTCCATTTTGCCCTTTACAAAGGAGGACCTCAAAGTTATTAAAGTTTACTAAGCTTTCACTCTGGATTAAGGCATCATGTCTCTCTTCCATTCAATCTTCTAACGTCTGTATTATTATGTATGTGTGTGTGTGTGTGTATTCAGTTGCTTCAGTCATCTCTGACTCTTTGCGATCCCATGGACTGTAGCAAGACAGGCTCCTCTGTCAGTGGGAGTCTCCAGGCAAGAATACTGGAGTAGGATACATGGAATGCCAGGCCATTCACCAGGCGATCTTCCTGACCCAAGGATCGTGTTGGGTCTCCTGTGTTGCATGCAGATTCTTTACTGCTGAGCCACCAGGAAAGCCCCACCATCTGCATTAGACCTAGGTTTAAAAGGCATTAATTGGGAGTGAGATGGGAATCAGGGCAAAGGATCCAGGGGGTGCTGTCTCTTCAAAATTTGTTTAAGAGGGTAAATCTCATGCTAAGTGTCCTTACCACAAAATTAGACAACAATAATACAACCAAACAATGTATACACACACACACATGCTTGAAGGGACACCACAAAATTTTTGGAGGTGATGGATATTTTTTTCTTCTTTATCGTGGTGATGGTGTACCATGGATGGACATTATGCTAAATCCATGAAACTGTATACATTAAACATGCTCACCTTTTGTTGTGTATCAATTATATCTTATAAAAGCTGTTGAAACAAAACTGGAGGATATGATATGCAGAAACAGACTTCTATTGTCCCTAGTCCACTGGGTCATTAAAAGTTTATATATGTGAGGCTACACTTCAAACAAGTCAAGGACTCAAGAAAATTCTGATTTTAGTAGAATTCTACCTCAGTATCAATAGTCTACATCTTTTCCGTATCTTGTTCCAGAAACCCTGTGTGAAATGGAATATTTCTTGCCAAACTGGTAGACAAGGGTGTCACAGCCCTCAAGGATTCCNCGCTTTCATGCATTGGAGAAGGAAATGGCAACCCACTCCAGCGTTCTTGCCTGGAGAATCCCAGGGACAGGGGAGCCTGGTGGGCTGCCATCTATGGGGTTGCGCAGAGTCGGACACGACTGAAGTGACTTAGCTTAGTCATTTATACATAGCCAAAGTTTAATGTTTCAGTTTAGCGAAACATTATTTACTTGTCTGATTGATCTAGATTTAAAACATTTCTCTGACAATTTGACGATAGTCAGATGCAGAGAATTATTTTATGTCATATTGACACTATATAAAATATGAAACATGCAAAATACTACATTTTTTTGAAAAAAAAGTTAGTCTTTGACAAAGTTCACATTCATTTGTACATCACTAGAACTGAAAGGAGAAGGCAATGGGACCCCACTTCAATACTCTCGCCTGGAAAATCCCATGGATGGAGGAGCCTGGTAGGCTGCAGTCCATGGGGTCGTGAAGAGTCGGACATGACTGAGCGACTTGACATTCACCTTTCACTTTCATGTATTGAAGAAGGAAATGGCAACCCACTCCAGTGTTCTTGCCTGGAGAATCCCAGGGATGGGGGAGCCTGGTGGGCTG
>SJYX01015883.1:12395-44433 GCA_006410675.1 Oreotragus oreotragus
AGCAAAAGGGAAAAAAAAAAAAAAAAAAAAAAGCCCGTTAGAAATATGCATTTATGGGTAAACACAGTAAGAAAATAATTTTTATTTCAATTTCTAACATATAAATTCATTCATGAACTGTGAAAAGATCAAGAAAGTTGATCAATCTACATATGGATAGAAATTATTCAAAATGAGTTAGATCTTTTAAAAAAGGATATTTATCCCAAAAAGTCAATATACATATATGTATCTGATACCTCATATATATATCTGATACCTCTCAGCTTAAGTTTCATTTGTAAAGTGGCACAATGATAGCAATCTTCAAAAGATTCCTTTAAGATGAAATCACATATGTATGTGTTAGCACTGTGCATGATCACAGCAAGTATTCTTTCTAAGTTAGCTATTAATAGCTTGCTATCATCTGTTAACGCACAAGTAAAGGGGAGGACAAAAATCAGGCATTAGTTTCCTCCAATTATCTCACCTAATAGAAATTTTTAGCAATCACTTCTTGTCTTATTTCTATGTGGGTAGATATTGCTGTGCCTGTGTGCTAAGTCAACTCTTTGGGACCCTATGGACTATAACTTGCTAGGCTCCTCTGTCCATGGGATTCTCCAGGCAAGAATACTGGAGTAGTTTGACATGACCTCCTCCAGGGGTTCTTCCCAATCCTTCTCTGTTGGCTTTACAGTAAAGAATCCACCTTCAGTGCAGGATACATGGGCTGGATTCTTAGGTTGGAAAGATCCCCTGGAGGAGGGCATGGCAACACACTCCAGCATTCTTGCCTGGAAAATCCTGTGAACAGAGGAGCATGGCAGGCTACAGTCCATAGGGTTGCAAAGACATGGACATGACTGAAGAGATTTAGCATGCATGCACCTCCAGGGGATCTTCCCAACCCAGGGATTGAACTTGCATCTCTTACATCTCCTTCATTGACAGGCAAGTTCTTTACCACTAGCACTAACTGTGAAAACCTAGATATTGCTGTAGTCCTTGACTTTTGAGACAATTTAGCCCTTGTCAACTGGAAAAAAGAAAGTGCAATCATGAAGGCTGTGAATTGAGTTTTGTTCAGTGTCTTACTGAAGACTATAGACCTGGAGACAGAGTCTAAGATTCCTCTGAGGAAATCCTCTGAAGACATAGGAGAAGCAGCCAGTGTATATGTGACTTTGGCTAGGTGATACATGTAGTAAAGCATACATATTGCCAAAAGACAACCGTTGTTAATAGTAAGGAGGACCAGATATCTCAGATAATGATTTTAGTGCTTTTCTGTGTATGAGAAGATGCAAAAAATGTGAATTCATTAGTATTTTCCCTGAAATATATATGTAAAATTATCTAAGGCTTTATTTTGCCTGTTTCTCCAAAGCACAGAGTGCTTTTTGTCCTGAATTCCTTTGATAACATACTGTAGTTGCTAATGACTTAATCCTTGTAAAACCAGATGATGAGTGGCATTCCATGTTTACACTCCGGGTAAAGAAAGTTAACTTAGGAAATAATTCAGTGATCATATTGTGATGAATGATTATTTTTCTGATTACACATGGTAAATAATAAAGTCTATGGTTTTTGCATTTTCGTGTAAAACAACTTATAAATTGGAGTGAATACTCTAAGAACTTTATTAAGGATTACAGCAGGCAGAAATATAAAATAGCCCCTAATAGATGTGACCATCATCTCATTTAGCCAAAGTGGCCCCATTTTAATTAAGGTCTAGAGATTACGGAAAAGAGGAGATTCAAAGTGTAAGGGAAAAAAGATGATAGAAAGTTGTGTGTGGCAAAATCCTGAGAGTGACCTTTGAGAGCAGGTCCTAATCAACAGATAGCAAGAATACAGAGACTTCAGTCAAAAAATTGCAAGAAAATTAAAATTTTCAACAAATTAAGAGAACTTGAAAGTGGATTTTTCCCTAGTTGAGTTCCAGATAAGGACACACTCAGTCAACATTTGATTTAAGCCTTATGAAACCCCAAACAGAAGACCCAGCTAAATTATGCAAGATTCCCATGGAAACTTTTATATTTCAAGCCAACTTTGTGTAATCTGTTACATAATAGTACAAAACAAATAAAAGTGTATATGACTGGTTCTTTTGATTTAACATATAATTTGAGGTTATTTGTATCAGACATTGTCATAGAGCTTGCTGTTTACAAAGGTGAAGACTTCTGATTTTGTCATTTTCTAATTATTTGGTAGAAAATAGGTGAAAAAAATCACAAGATATTCAAGAAGAGGGTAAGAGAGACTTGGGAATATTCTAGTCTCAAAAACTATTTTCTGGGACTAAATACCAGACGGATGCTGGGGGGAAGGGAGGTACAATTCAACAAAAGACCACATTGAGAAATTTCCTTTTGAGATCATTGCTTAGAAACCAGCTTTGAATTGGGCATGACTAATAAATTTTCTTCTGTGTGATAATCTGGAATTCACTGGATATATGTGCTGTGCTGTGCATATTCGCTCAGTTGTGTCTGACTCTTTGTGACCCCATAGATTGTAGCCCACCAGGCTCCTCTGTGGAGAAGGCAACGGCACTGCATTCCAGTACTCTTGCCTAGAATATCCCATGTATGGAGGAGCCTGGTAGGCTGCAGTCCATGGGGTCTCTAAGAGTCGACATAACTGAGCGACTTCACTTTCACTTTTCACTTTCATGCATTGGAGAAGAAAATGGCAACCCACTCCACTGTTCTTGCCTGGAGAATCCCAGGGATGGGAGATCCTGGTAGGCTGCCTCTATGGGGTCGCACAGAGTCAGACCAGACACGACTGAAGGAAGTTAGCAGCAGCATCAGGGTCCTCTGTCCATGGGAATTCTCCAGGCAAGAAAAATGGAGTGGGCTGCTCTGCCTTTCTCCAGGGATCCTTCCCAGGAATCAAACCCAGGTATCCTGTGTTTGCAAAAGGATTCCTACCATTTGAGCCACTCTGGAAGCCCCACTGGATACGTATGCACTTTTTAATCCTATAAGGCAGTACTTTTCAAAGTGTGGTCCTTTATCTGGACACTATGCACTTCCTCTTAGTACTGGTGAGGAAGCAGAGTAATTAGATTAGTGGGACCTATGCAGGAGGTCAGACATCCTTCCTAGAAATGGTAAAGACCAGGAAAGTTGTTAATATTAACAACAGCAGGATGAGTTTTGCAAGATATTGTTATATTGTTATAATATTTGTTTTCTAATCTAATGTGGAAAAATAAAATAAGAGTTTGGCAATAAGAACATTTCCCTGACTCCCACAGCAAATTTACTGAATCAAAATCTCTGGAGGTGAGGCCCAGTAAATCTTAGCTGTTATTAAGTTTTCTGATAATGATTCTCTACAATGCTATATTAGAGAAGCAATGCCAAAGAATTATCTTTTCAATCCTATTCTGTTCCTGATAATGTAGATAATTTTCTTGGTCTTTGTTTTCCTTGGGAAAATATCTGATATCTCATTATATCCACTCAACTGATTGACCTGCTTCCTCTCCAGTAAGAGATAGATTCCTGAGCTCTTATTCTGACTCAGTAGATCTGCTATTTTTTAAATCAGATGTTATTCAGTCATATCAAAATTTCATTGATTCCCTGAGGAATCACATTACCTAGCTGGATAGCAGAATATTTATTAACTCTTTACAGGGGAAAGAAATGGCAACCCACTCCAGTAGTCTTGCCTGGAAAATCCCACAGACAGAGAAGCCTGGCTGGCTATAGTCCATTGTGTTGCAGAGTCATACGTGACTGGACAACTTTCACTTTCACCAGGATACTGCACCACAATGACAATATATCTCAGAAAGACAAAAATGAATATATTAAAAAAATGCCTTAGCTCTAAGAAGAAGAAACTGTTTTCATCTAAAGATATCATTGCATACAAGAGAAAAAAATCAAGCTGATAGCAAAAGGCAGAATATGGACTATCATCTATTATTTGCTTTCCTTCATGGAGAATATAATTTCATGAAACTCTCTATCTTCCTATCAACCATGTGGCTCTGTTCAGTGTTTCCTCATGATTTCACCTGGGTCATGTACTTTTGTCTGGAATACTACAGAACTGATGCTGTATTCTTTCATTGCATCCTTCCATTGTGGCACATTGTGTTGATTTGATCCTTTATTTGTAGATTTACAATAACTATTTAATGAAGATAAAATTTTTGGCTATCTTTATGATAAAGTTGCATGTCACCTCTTCTTAAATAACAATTTTATAGGAAATTGATACCACATAAAATTCTGTTCTTCATTCTCACTTTCTTCCATCCAACATTTCAGCATCCATTAATAATTTTATCTTGTCTGAATTTTTACTGTGATTGTCAAATAGTGATAATCTGATTCCACGTTCCTTCTACATTTTACTGTAGAAATAGTCTCTTCTGGTTATTCATTTACTTAGGCATTTTCTCATTTATAGATTTCTAATTTATTCAACATGTTATAATCAATTATTGTTATTATACACTTTCTGCTCAAATTGCTTCACATTTGGTTGTAAGAGCTCCTTTAATCTAATTCCTGTGTCTTTTTGTCTTGCCCTCATCATTTCTGAGTGCTTTTTATATTTGGCAAAACAAGATGTTCTAGGTTTATCCTGTACTTTCCCTAACCCCAAATTGCATCATTTTAAAAGAAACTTTGAGTTATTTTGCTGAAGAATGTAATCAACACGCAAGTTCTATGCTGTAGGTGTGCTACTATATTTCTTTTCAGAGGCCTTCACAATGTACCGATTTATAACACAAACCTTTTTGTATATATAAATATTCTCTGTCTATCCAATATATATTTCTATCTTTAATATACTGAAATCCATGAGATTATGCAAGTAACACAAACTCCAGTGCAATACTACAGGGTTCATTCTATATTTGAGTATTTTCATATTTCTAACACTCTGTACTAAGGGTAAGAAAACTGGATTCCATTGTATTCAGTATAGTTTCCTATTTGCTTAACATCCCTGAGTGCATCCAAAAGGCCACCTAAAGGTTTTGAGGGGTTCCAAAAATACTTTTGTGGGTCATCTCTCTACGTTAATAATATAATATATATATTTTTAATCAGAGGTACAAATAAAGCACAGAGATATATTAATGAATACTTATTTTTTATTAGTTTACTATCAAATCAGTGAGTCAGTTATTTACCACATTTCTAGTGTCTACCTATTCCTTTTCAGATCCCAAACCCAGCTATTACTGTTCTTTTCTGTTAAATTTATGATTCCTGATGAGTTTGGATAATTTATGTCCAAGGAAAAAGGCCCAATATGTTATTGTTAACAAAAAGATTTTACTAACCTGTTGGTTTTGAAAGAAAATGCATTTCTTATTTCTGCAACACACTATTAATTTTTATTTATTGTTGATTGTATAATTTCTCATGATGCTGAATCATCCATGCATATTGTTTGCCAGTAATTTTCAAAGTTTGTCCCCATATTTTATTGATAGAAATCATAGATGCAAGTCTTACCCAAAGTGTGCACCAAAAAAAAAATATGAATGGTAATTCATTTACTATGCCATGTGAAATTTATAACACAAAATTTTCTAGTAAAACTATGGTGGAACAGTATTTTCTCCACTCCTGTTTTCTGTTGAACTCTATGGCCTGTAATCATTGAAATCCTAGAACACAATCTTTCAGTGTTACCATATTTCCTTGCTTTTCTGCTTCCCATGCTAGCATCAGAAAGGGTAGGTGAGTTGCCTTGCAGAGGGGGAGAAAAATGGTCCCATATAGACATGATATGTCTGTATCTTATTTGCTATATCTTAAGGCCATTAGAGGAAACAATTATCTCATATAATAGCAAGTTCAGTTCAGTTCAGTGCAGTTGCTCTGTCATGTCCGACTCTGCGACTTCATCAACTGCAGCACACCAGGCTTCCGTGATCATCACTAACTCCCGGAGCTTACTCAAACTCATGTTCATCAAATCGGTGAAGTCATCCAACCATTTCATGCTCTGTCATCCTCTTTTCCTCCTACCATCAGTTTTTTCCAGCATCAGGGTCTTTTCCAATGAATCAGTTCTTGCATAAGGTGGCCAAATTATTGGCGCTTCAGCTTCAGCCATCAGTCCTTCCAAAGAATATTCAGTACTGATTTACTTCAGAATTGACTGATTTGGTCTCCTTGCAGTCCAAGGGACTCTCAAGAGTCTTCTTCAATACCCCAGCTCAAAAGCATCAATTATTTGACAATTAGCTTTCTTTATGGTCCAACTCTCACATCCATACATGACTATTGGGAAAACAATAGATTTGACTAGACAGACTTTTGCTGGTGAACTAATATCTCTGTTTTTTAATATGCTGTCTAGGTTTGTCATAGCTTTTCTTCCAAGGAGGAGGTGTATTTTTATTTCATGGCTGCAGTCATCATCTGCAGTGATATCAGAGCCAAAGAATAAGTCTGTCACTGTTTCCACTGTTTCCCCATCTATTTGCCATGAAGTGATGGGACTGGATACCTTGATCTTTTGAATATTCAGTTTTAAGCCAGGTTTTTCCCTCTTCTATTTAACTTCCATAAATAGTCTCTTTGGTTCTTCTTCTCTTTCTGCCATAAGGGGGATGTCATCTGAGTATAGGAGGTTATTGATATTTCTCCTGGAAATCTTGATTCCAGGGTAGGCTTAAGCCAGCCTAGCATTTCACATGATGTACTCTGCGTCTCCACAAAAAACCTTTCAGAATTTTCCATGAAACTTCCAGATGTTCAGGATGGATTTAAAAAAGGTAGAGGAACCAAAGATCAAATTGACAACATACATTGGATCATTGAAAAAGCAAGAGACTTCCAGAAAAACATTTACTTCTGTTTTATTGAATATGCCAAAGCCTTTGACTGTATGGTTCACAACAAGCTGTGAAAAATTCTTCAAGAGATGGGAATACCAGACCACCTGACCTGCCTCCTGAGAAATCTGTAGGCAGGTGAAGAAGCAATGGTTAGAAAAGTACATGGAACAGCAGACTGGTTTCAAATTGTGAAAGGAGTAAATTGAGGCTGTATATTGTCACCCTGTTTATTGAACTTACATGCAGAGTACATCATATGAAATGCTGGGTTGGATAAAGGACAATTGGAATCAAGATTGCTGGGAGAAATATACATAATCTCAGATATGCAGGTGATACGACCCTTATGGCATAAAGAGAAGAACTAAAGTGCCTCCTGATGAAAGTGAAAGAGCAGAGTTAAAAAGTCAGCTTAAAATTCAACATTCAGAAAACTAAAATCGTGGCATTCAGTCCCATCACTTCATGGCAGGTAGATGAGAAAACAATGGAAAGTGACAGACTTTATTTTCTGAGACTCCAAAATCACTGCACATTGTGGCTGCAGCCATGAAATTAAAAGATGGTTGTTCCTTGGCAGAAAAGCTATGACAAACCTAGAGCATATTAAAAAGCAGAGGCATTACTTTGCAGACAAATGCCCATCTATCACAGCTATGTTTTTTTTTTCCAGTAGTCAGGTATAGATGTGAGAGCTGGATCATAAAGAAAGCTGCACTGAAGAATTGATAGCTTTAAACTGTGGTATTGGAAAATGCTCTTGAGAGTCCCTTGAATTGCAAATAGATCAAACCAGTCAACATAAAGGAAATCAGTGCTGAATATTCATTGGAAGGACTGATGCTAAAGCTGAAGCTCCAATACTTTGGCCACCTGACTCAAAGAACTGATTCATTGGAAAAGATCCTGAAGTTAGGAAAGATTGAAGGCAGGAGGAGAAGCGGACCACAGAGGATGAGATGGTTAGATGATATAACCAACTCAATAGACATGAGTTTGAGCAAGCTCTGGAAATTGATGATGGACAGGGAAGCCTGGAGTGCTGCAGTCCATCGGGTTGCAAAGTGTCAGACATGAGTGAGTGACTAAACTAACTAACTGAACTACATATAAATTAAATAAGCAGGGTGATAATGTACAGCCTTGATGTTCTCCTTTGCCAATTTGGAACCAGTCTATTGTTCCATGTCTCGTTCTAATTGTTGCTTTTTTACCTACATGCAGATTTCTTAAGAGGCAGGTAAGTTGGTGGTATTTCCCTCTCTTTAAGAATTTTCCATAATTTGTTGTAATCCACACAGTCATAGGCTTCAGTTCAGTTCAATCGTGCAGTTGTGTCTGACTCTTTGCTATCCCATTGACTGCAGCATGCCAGGCCTCCCTGTCCATCACCATCACCTGGAGTTTACTCAAACTCATGTCCATTGAGTCAGTAATGCCATCCAACCATCTCATCCTCTTTTGTCCCCTTCTCCTCATGCCTTCAATCTTTCCTAGCATCAGGGTCTGTTCAAATGAGTCAGCTCTTTGCATCAAGTGGCCAAAGTACTGGAATTTCAGCTTCAATATCAGTCCTTCCAATGAACAACCGGGACTGATCTCCTTTATAATGGACTGGTTGGATCTCTTTGCAGTCCAAGGGACTCTCAAGAGTCGTCTCCAACACCACAGTTCAAAAGTATCCATTCTTTGGTGCTCAGCTTTGTTTATAGTACAACTCTCACATCCATATGTGAGTNTCCTTCCAATGAACAACCGGGACTGATCTCCTTTATAATGGACTGGTTGGATCTCTTTGCAGTCCAAGGGACTCTCAAGAGTCTTCTCCAACACCACAGTTCAAAAGTATCCATTCTTTGGTGCTCAGCTTTGTTTATAGTCCAACTCTCACATCCATATGTGAGTACTGGAAATACCATAGCTTTGACTAGACGGACCTTTGTTGGCAAAGTAATGTCTTTGCTTTTTAACATGCTGTCTGTGTTGGTCATAACTTTTCTTCCAAGGAGTAAGCGTCTTTTAATTTCATGGCTACAGTCACTATCTGCAGTGATTTTGGAGCTCCCCAAAATAAAGTCTGTCATTGTTTCCACTGTTTCCCCATCTATTTCCCACGAGTGACAGTAACAAATGCCATGATCTTTGTTTTCTGACTGTTGAGTTTTAATCAAAAATTTTCTCTCTCTTCTTTCACTTTCATCAAGAGTCTCTTTAGTTCTTCTTCTCTTTCTGCCATAAAGGTGGTGTCATCTGCATATCTGAGGTTACTGATATTTCTATCAGTAATCTTGATTCCAGCTTGTGCTTCTTCCAGCCCAGCGTTTCTCAAGATATATTCTGCATATAAGTTAAATAAGCAGGGTGACAATATACAGCCATGACATACTCCTTTTGCTATTTGGAACAAGTCCATTGTTCCATGTCCAGGTCTAACTGTTGCTTTCTGATGAGCATACAGATTTCTCAAGAGGGAGGTCAGGTGATCTGGTATTNAACTGAGCAAACCATTAACTATAGAAGAAATCAGTGACATTTTCAACTACTTCTCAAGAAATTATCCTACCTGTTCCTTCACAGAACATATTTTTTAAATTTAATTTCTGTAAGCATATGGGGTGGTCTGGTATTCCAATATCTTTCAGAATTTTCCACAGTTTATTGTGATCCACACAGTCAAAGGCTTTGGCATAGTCAATAAAACAGAAATAGATGCTTTTTTGGAACTCTCCTGCTTTTTCTATGATCCAGTGGATGTTTGCAATTTGATCTCTGATTCCTCTGTCTTTTCTAAATCCAACTTGAAATTCTGGAAGTTCTGGCTGGAGAATTTAGAGCAATACTTTGCTAGCATGTATGAAACTCCAATACTTTGGCCACTTCATGTGAAGAGTTGACTCATTGGAAAAGACTCTGATGCTAGGAGGGACTGGGGGCAGGATGAGAGGGGGACAACAGAGGATGAGATGGCTGGATGGCATCACTGACTCTATGGACATGAGTCTGGGTGAACTCCAGGAATTGGTGATGGACAGGGAGGCCTGGCATGCTGCAGTTCATGGGGTCACAAAGAGTCAACACGACTGAGTGACTGAACTGAACTGAACTGAACTGAACTGAAATGAGTGCAATTGTGTGTTTGAACATTCTTTGGTATTGCCTTTCTTTGGAATTGGAATGAAAATTGACCTTTTCCAGTCCTTTGGCCACTTCTGACTTATCCAAATTTGCCAACATATTGAGTGCAGCACTTTAACAACATCATATTTTAGGATTTGATAAAGCTCAGCTACTATTCCTTCACCTCCACTAGCTTTGCTCATAGTGATACTACATAAAGTCCACCTGACTTCTCATTCCAAGATGTCTGGCTCTAGGTGAGTGATCACACAATCTTGGTGATCTGGGTCATTAAGATTTTTTTTTTTTTAATATAGTTCTTCCATTTATTCTTTCCACCTCTTCTTAATAGCTTCTCTTAGGTCCATATCATTTCTGTCCTGTATTGTTCCCATTTAGCAATGATAGAACACAAAACTTGTTTATGGTCATGAATGCTTTTGCAGGAAAGGCTGAGATTCTCTTGGAGGAATTCCTGATATGAAATGGCAATTCATAAAGTGATACCAGTGGTGGTGGACTCTCTACAGCCCTCAAATTTTGATTAGAGGAAGCACAGTGATCAAATCACAGAAAAGGAAGAGGCAGTGTACTGGCCACATATTTGGCTCAAGTCAGTGAAGTCTGTTTCCCAGAGTCCTGAAATATCCTCAGCAATCAGTGTAGAACTCAGCATATCAGTATCTTTCTCATACATAAATATCTCAATCCATTTTAAAAAGTAAGTCTTTGGAGAGCAAATTTTTCACTGCTCTCCTGAAACTATGGAGAAGTTAAGGGGCTCAAGGAAGATCCCATAGTCATGAATCCTTGTAGTCTTGTTTTATGACACATGAGACTGGAGAGAAATAGATTAGAAAAGGTCCACAGTGGAAGAAACAGGGATAGTTGAATGTGGTTCCTAGTCTAGACTCAGAGTACTTTTCATGGATAATGCTGCAAATAATGACAATCCAAAGAGTTAGGCTCCTGAAATGCTTGCCTTATCCTGCTGCTGCTGCTGCTAAGTCACTTCAGTCATGTCCGACTCTGTGTGACCCCATAGACGGCAGCCCACCAGGCTCCCCCATCCCTGGGATTCTCCAGGCAAGAATACTGGAGTGGGTTGCCATTTCCTTCTCCAATGCATGAAAGAGAAAAGTGAAAGTGAAGTCGCTCAGTCTGTCCGACTGTTAGCGACCCCATGGACTGCAGCCCACCAGGCTACTCCGTCCATTGGATTTTCCAGGCAAGAGTACTGGGGTGGGGTGCCATTGCCTTCCCCGTGCCTTATCCTAGTATCCAACTATCCAAGTATCCTCCATACCTACATCTAGGGCATTTTGTGCAGATAAAATTTCTAGTCAGTCGAAGTTACTCTATGCCAGCAGTCCTCCTGTCTCAGGCTTAGCCACCTTCACTCTTTCAAACTGCTGTGACAGCTTACCTGAGTTTCTCACCATGCCTCAGCTGTCTTGTCTCCATAACATTTAGTCATTTGAAATTTTTAATATTTAAGCTCTATTCAAAATTTCTATTATAAATTCTGGTGTATGTAACTGAATATCAACTTACACAGATGTTGCAGTCACCACTAATTATTTCCTTGAGGAACATTCATAGAAATTGATTTGGAATGTTAAAATATAAATTGTAAAGCTTAAGTAGTTACTAAAGAGGATTTGTATGATATCTATGAGTTTTAACTCAAAAACACTTCTGCTACATTTTACATTCAGTATATGCATATTTATTTTACACTATTTCATATACAATAAATTAATATCTTCCTTTTTTAGTTAAGTATTTTTATTTTTCTTACCATTTTTACTGAATTTGTACTCCTGCTTTGTTTTTTTAGAAATGTTAGTAGTATACTTAAATGATACTTCCAATTCAATTGGAAATCTACATAAAGAAAATGCCATCTGACCTAGTAAGTCTTATGTCAAAAGGATTTTGCACCTAGTTCTAAGGGACACATAAAATAATCTCAAAGTTATATGACAATATTTTTCAATGGAAATAATTTGAATACAATAAAATATCCTAGAATTCTGCAGAGATTATGGTTTCATGTAAATATTTGAAGACAAAATACATTCATGTGCATATATTACATGTAATAAGTATGACCACATCAATTTGAAATATATGTTTAATTTGGTATATCATGTGTTATTATTCCAGTTAAGGATGTTATAATAAAGTTTATACATTTTATACAATTTGATTGCCATCACAATTATCAAAAATGAATTATTCAACTGTAGGACACTGAGCAGTTTATTACTCACCTTTTAAAATATTTCATATTCTGATACCAAAACCAGACAAAGATATCACAGAAAAAATATATTACAGGACAATATCACAGATGAATAGAGACACAGAAATCCTTAACAAAATATTAGCAAAAAGATTGCAACAGCACATTAAAATGCTCATACACCGTGATCAATTGGGATTTATCCCAAGAATATAAGAATACATCAACATATGCAAATCAATTAGTGACATACACCATATTAATAAACTTAAGAATAAAAACTATATAATCAACTCAATATATGCAGAAAATGCTTTTGACAAAATGCAACACCAGTTTATGATAATACATAAAAAATAAAACTTCTCCAGAAAGTAGGCATAGAAGGAACATAGCTCAATAAATGAAGGACACATATGACAAACCCACAGCAAACTTCATTTCCAGTGGTGAAAAACTGAAAGCATTTTCTCTGAAATCAGGAACAAGACAAGGATTTCCACTCTCACCATTTTTATTCAACACAATTTTGGAGGTCCTAGCCTTGGAAATTAGAGAAGAAAAAAAAAAAAAAAGAAAGAAAGAAAAATAACCCAAATTGGGAAAGAAGAAGAAACTCTCCTTATTTGTAGGTGACTTGATACTCCACATATAAATTCTACCAGAAAAGTACTTTTATTATTACTGTTAAGTCACTAAGCCTTGTTCAACTGTTTATGACCTAATGGACTGCAGCACCAGAGGCTCCCCTGCCCTTCAACATTTTCCTGAGTTTGCTCAAATTCATGTCCACTGAATCAGTGATGGTATCTAACCATCTCATCCTCTGCTGCCACCATCTTCTCCTGCCCTCAGTCTTTCCCAGCATCAGGATCTTTTCCAATTTGTTGGCTCTTCACATCAGGTGGCCAAAGTATTGGAGCATCTGCTTCAGTATCAGTCCTTCCAGTGAATATTCAGAGTTGATTTCCTTACAGTCCAAGGGACTGTCCAGAGTCTTCTCCAACACTACAATGCAAAAGCATCAGTTATTCAGTGTTTAGCCTTCTTTATGGTCCAACTCTCATATCCGTACATGACTATGGGAAAAACCATAGCTTTGACTGTATGTAAATTTGTCCCCAAAGTGATGTCTCTTCTTTTTAATATGTTGTCTAGGTTTGTCATAGTTTTCCTTCTAAGGAGCAAGTGTCTTTGAGTTTCATGACTGCAGTCATGATCCTCAGTGATTTTGGAGGCCAAGAAAATGAAATCTCACCACTTCCATTTCCCCCCATCTATTTGCCATGCAGTGATGGAATGCCATGATCTTACTTTTTTGAAATGTTGAGTTTTATTCTTATTCTCCTCTTTCATTATCATCAAGAAACCCTCTAGTTCTTCCATGCTCTGCCCACTATAGTAATATCATCTGCATATCTGAGGTAGTTGAATTTTCTTCTGGCAAAACTGATTCCAGCTTGTGATTCAGGAAGTCTAGCATTTTGCATGATATACTCTGCAAACTGGCTTTCCAGGTGGCACTAGTGGTAAAGAACCTGCCTGCCAGTGTAGGAGACATAAAAGACATTTGTTCAATCCCTGGGTCGGGAAGATCCCTTGGAGGAGGGTATGGGGGCATGGAAATCTACTCCAGTATTATTGCCTGGAGAATCCCATGGACAGAAAATCCTGGTGGTCTACATTCTTTAAGGTTTCAAAGAGTCAGACACGACTGAAGCAACTTAACAAGCAACTTAACACACACACAGTTATCCTGTGAGTAACTAAACAGAATAACAATATGCATCCTTATCATACTCCTTCCCCAATTTTGAATGAGTCCTTGCTCCATGTCCGATTCTAACTGCTACTTCTTGATCTGCATACAGATTTCTCAGGAGGCAGGTAAAGTTGTCTGATGTTTCTATTTCTTTAAAAGTTTCCCACAGTTTGTTGTGACAAATATCTTTCTCTTTCTTCATTGCTTTCTCTTGTTCTTTCATCAGCTATTTGTGAAACCTCCTCAAAGAACCACTTTGTCTTGTATTTCTTTTTGGGGGGGGGGATAGTTTTTGTCACTGTCTCCTGTATAATATTGCAGTTTTCCATCCATGTTTCTTCAGGTGCTCTGTATACCAGATGCAATCCCTTGAATCTGTTTGTCACCTCCACTGTATAAGGGATTTGATTTAAATCATAAGTGAGTGGCCTAGTGATTGTACATCCTTTCTCAATGTAAGCCTGGATTTTGCAATAAGGAGCTTGTGATCTGAGTCACAGTAAGCTCCTGCTCTTGACTTTGTTGACTGTACAGAGTTTCTTCATCCTCAACTGCAATGAATGAAATCAATCTGTGTATTGACCATCTGTTGATGTCTATGTGTAGAGTCATGTCTTGTTTTGTTGGAAAAGGGTATTGGCTATGATCTGTGTATTCTCTTGACAAAACTCTCTTAGCCTTTGCCCTGCTTCACTTGGTATTCTAAGGCCCAACTTGCCTGTTACTCTAGGTATCTCTTTATTGTCTACTTTTGAATTCCAGCCCCCTTTGATGATAAGAACTTTTTTTTTTTGGTGTCAGTTCTAGAAGATATTACAGTTCTTCATAGAACCTATCTACTTCAGCTTCTTTGGCATTAGTGGTTGGGCCATAGACTTGGATTACTGTGATACTGAATGCTTTCCCTTGGAAGTGATCTGAAATTATTCTGGCATTTATGAGACTGCACCCAAATGCTGCATTTTGGACTCTTTTGTTGACTATGAGGGGTAGTCCATTTCTCCTAAGGGACTCTTGTCCACAGTAGTAGATAAATAGTCACTGGAATTAAATTCATTCATTCCTGTCCATTTTAGTTCATTGATTTCTAAGAGGCTGATGTTCATTCTTGCCATCTCCTGCTTTAGCACATACAGTTTATCTTGACTTATGGACCTAACCTTCCAGGTTCCTATGCAATATTGTTCTTTTACTTTACTTTCACCACTAGACACATCCACAGTTCAGTTCACTTCAGTCATTCAATCATATCTGACTCTTTGCGACCCCATGGACTGCAGCACGCCAGGCCTCACTGTCCATCGCCAACTCCCAGAATTTACTCAATTGAGTTGGTGATGCCATCCAGCCATCTCATCCTTTGCCATCCCCTTCTCCTCCTGCCTTCAATCTTTTGCAGTATCAGAATCTTTTCAAATGAGTTAGTTCTTCTCATCAGGTGGCCAAAATATTGGAGTTTCAGCTTCAGCATCAGTCCTTCCAATGAACACCCAGGACTGATCTCCTTTAGAATGGACTGGTTGGATCTCCTTGCAGTCCAAGGGACTCTCAAGAGTCTTCTCCAACACCAAAGTTCAAAAGTGCCATTCTTTGGCACTCAGCTTTCTTAATAGTCCAACTCTCACATCCATATGTGACTACTGGAAAAACCATAGCTTTGACTAGACGGACATTGGTTGGCAAAGTAATGTCTCTGCTTTTTAATATGCTATCTAGATTGGCCATAGCTTTTCTTCCAAGGAGCAAGGGTTTTTTGATTTCATGGCTGCAATCACCATCTGCAGTGATTGTGGATCCCCAAAATATAGTCTTCCACTGTTTTCACTTTTTCCTCATCTCTTTGCCATGAAGTGATGGGACCAGATGTCATGATCTTAGTTTTTGGAATGTTGAGCTTTAAGCCAACTTTTTCACTTTCCTCTTTCACTTTCATCAAGAGACTCTTTAATTCTTCGCTTTCTACATCCACAGACATATCCACAACTGAATGGTCTTTCTGCTTTATCCCAGCCACTTTATTCTTTACAGAGATAACAGTAATTATTCTCCACTCTTTCCTATAACATATTGCACATTGTCTGATCAGAGAGGGCTCATCTTCTGATGTCATGCGTTTTTGCCTATTCATACTGCTCATGGAGTTTTCATGGAAAGATACTTGAGTGGTTTTCCATTCCCGCCTCCAGTTGACCACATTTTGTCAGATCTCTTCACTATAACCATTCCGCTTGCATGGCCCTGTATAGCACTGCTCATAGCTATGTACAGTTAAGCAAGCCTCTTTGCCATGGAAAGGCTATGATACATGAATAGAAGAAAAATACTAGATTTCATCAGCAAATTTGATAATGCTGTAGAAAGCAAAATTAATACAGAGAAATCTCTTGAATTTTTATACATAATGAAAAAATCAAAAAGTGCATTAAGAAAGCAATCCCATTTACCATAGTATCAAAAATAGTAAAATACCTAGGAATAAATCTAATCAATGAGGCAAAAGACTCGTACTCAGAAAACTGTAAGACACTGATGAAAGAAATCAAAGATGACACAAGTATTGAAATCACATTTCTTCTAATATTCATTGGATTTTATTTTTCTAAGGTTGGCATCTATTTTGCTTCTTGACTGAGTTTACCTTTCTCTAGCTTTAATTTAGAAATGATGCACATGACTTTATTAATATATTGAACATTATTCACTTTATTTTCAACTGTTAATTGAATTTTTCTGTTTTTTAAAAAACATGAATTTAAAAATGAAACCTTTACCAGATCATACTTGTATTACTTTAAAATTCTACATTAAATGGAAGATAGTTTGTCTCTAAATACACAGAAAAAAAAATTAAAGACGAGTGACTCATGCTTTAATACATACACACAGGCAAATGTTATAGCACTAAGACAAGCAGGATAGTTGGGTGGAAATTAGATCGTTGAATAAAGCTTCAAACTCTTATGTTCTGATGAAAAAATTACCAGCTCAGGGAGCAAAGAAGAATCTTCTTTTCTCCAAACGTGTTCTGGATGGAGGATACATTCCCCTGAGAGGAACTGGCATACAAAGAATCTCCATTTTCTGCTTAGTGGATAAAATATCATCAACTTAAAAGTAATAAGAAAAATGATGCCAATTAGGCTGGGAGGGTATGAGCACAGCACATTCCAAGATGTAAGAAACCATACCAAACTCCATCTGAATAAATTCTAAAAACACATATGAAGGTATTTTTGAATAGATGATGGAGGGTTTAGTTTATTATACTTGTTTTTTTTTTTTTTAATAGAAAGAATAGTCAGGATCAGATTTGGAAAATAGTGGACCTTGGTTGATATATTTAAATCTTGCCTTAAATTTCTATTACAATACTTCTGTTTCTGGCAAGATGGAGTAAAGAAGAATAGCTGAACCCTTCCTACTGAAACAGTTAAAAGCATACAAAATAGATACAATAATGATTTACAAAGCACTGGGGAAAAGAAAAATTGAAGAAAATAAATCTTGAAACTCAAGAAACAACTTAGGAAAGATCTTTGATTGCCCCAGCTTAGTGAACAGAAGGGAGTGGTACAAAAAGGGAGAATGCAATAATTTTTAAGGAACTTCCTGAAGGAAAATCTAGAGTTAAGAGTCCAGGTATATTAAGGCTGCTGCAGTGTGTGGACAGAGCACCAAAGAGGAGAAAGCTTCACTGAGCTCTATAGAGGATCCTCTCCAGTGTTTAATGATGTAGAATTGTGCATATCAGTGATGTGAAATTTGTACTGGGAGATTACCTGAGGCATGGAAAATAAACAGAGTTTGAAAATTAAAGGGTTAAAAAGAAGGAATGTACAAAAGGCCTAGAATACTGCTTATTTCTTCTTGACATATTGGAAAACCTAAGAGGAATTACATAAGACACACGTAAGAGATCTGTTTTGAGTAACTGAGAACAATTAGCTTAGAAGGAACACTTCGCTGATCCTCTCTTCCAAATCTTACACATTGCTGTTATTCAATTGCTGAGTTGTGTCAGACTCTGAAACCCCATGGACTTCACGACATCAGTCTATCTCTCATCATCTTCTGGAGTTTGCCCAAACTCATGTCCAGTGAGGCAGTGATGCCATCCAACCACGTCATCCTCTGTCCTCTCCTTTTCCTCCTGCCTTCAATTTTTCCCAGAATCAGGGCCTTTTCCAGTGAGTCAGGTCTTCCTGTCAGATGGCTAAAATATTGGAGCTTCAGCTTCAGCATCGGTTCTTCCAATGAATATTCAGGGTTGATTTCCTTTAGGATTGAGTTGTTTGATCTCCTGACAGTCCAAGGGATTCTCAAGAGTCTTTTCCAACACCACAGTTCAAAAACATCAATTCTTCAGCATTCAGCCTTCTTTATGGTCCAACTCTTACATCCATACATGACTACTGGAAAAACTATAGCTTTGACTATACAGATCTTTGTTGGCAAAGTGATGTCTCTGACTTTCAATATGCTGTCAATGTTTGTTAAGCTATCCTTCCAAGGAGCAAGCATCTTTGAATTTCATGACTGCAGTCACTGTCCACAGTGATTTTGGAAACCAAGCAAAGAATATCTGCCACTGTTTCCATATTTTCCCCACTCTATTTGCCACAAAGTGATGGGACTGAGTGCTATGCTCTCTGTTTTTTGTTTGTTTGTTTTGTGTTTTAGTGTTGACTTTAAGCCAATTTTTTTTTTTTTTTACCTTACAATACTGTATTGGTTTTGCCATATGTTGATATGAATCCACCACAGATGTACATGAGTTCCCAACCCTGAACCCCCCTCCCACCACCCTCTCCATATCATCTCTCTGGGTCATCCCAGTGCACCAGCCCAAAGCATTCTGTATCCTGTATTGAACCTAGACTAGCGATTCGTGTCTTACATGATAGTGTACATGTTTCAATGCCATTCTCCCAAATTACCCCACTCTCTCCCTCTCCCACAGAGTCCAAATGTCTGTTCTTAAGCCAACTTTTTCCACTCTCCTTTTCACCCTTATCATCAAAGGGCTCTCAAAGAGTTCCTCTTCAATTTCTTCCATCAGAATGGTATCATCTGCTATCTGAAGTTGTTATTTCTACTGGCAATCTTGAATCCAGTTTGTGATTCATCAAGCCCAGCATTTCACATAGTAGAGTCCATGGAATGCTCTAGGCCAGAATACTGGAGTAGGTAGCCATTCTCTCCTCCAGAGAATCTTCCCAACCCAGGCATAAAACCCAGGTCTCCCATGCTGCAGGTGGATTCTTTACCAGCTGAGCCACCAGGTAAGCCCAGTGTACTATGCATATTATTTAAATAATTAGGGTGACAATATACAATCCTGATATACTCCTTTCCCAACTTTGAATCAGTCCATTGTTCCATATCCAGTTCTGACTATTGCTTCTGGACCCACATACAGGTTTCTGAGGAGACAAGTGAGGTGGTCTGGTATTCCCATCTCTTTAAGAATTTTCTAGTTTGTTGTGATCCATACAATTAAACACTTTAGCATAGTCAATGAAGCAGAAGTAGATTTTTTTTTTCTAAAATTCCTTTGCTTTCTCAATGATCCAGTGAACCAGTCTGTTGTTCCATATACAGTTCAAACTGTTGCTTCGTGACCTGCATACAGATTTCTCAAGAGGCAGGTAGGGTGGTCTGGTATTCCCATCTCTTTCAGAATTTTCCACAGTTTATTGTGGCCCACACAGTCAAAGGCTTTAACATAATCAATAAAGCAGAAGTAGATGTTTTTCTGGAACTCTCTTGCTTTTTCCATGATCTAGCAGATGTTGGCAATTTGATCTCTGGTTTTTCTGCCTTTTCTAAAACCAGCTTGAACATCAGGGAGTTCATGGTTCACGTATTGCTGAAGTCTGGCTTGGAGAATTTTGAGCATTACTTTACTAGCATGTGAGATGAGTGCCATTGTGCAGTAGTTTGAGCATTCTTTGGTATTGACTTTCTTTGGGATTGGAATGAAAACTGACCTTTTCCAGTCCTGTGGCCACTGCTGAGTTTTCCAAATTTGCTGCAACTGGACATGAAACAACAGACTGGTTCCAAATAGGAAAAGGAGTACGTCAAAGCAGTATATTGTCACCCTGCTTATTTAACTTATATGCAGAGTACATAATGAGAAATGTTGGACTGGAAGAAACACAAGCTGAAATCAAGATTGCCGGGAGAAATATCNGCAGTAGTTTGAGCATTCTTTGGTATTGACTTTCTTTGGGATTGGAATGAAAACTGACCTTTTCCAGTCCTGTGGCCACTGCTGAGTTTTCCAAATTTGCTGCAACTGGACATGAAACAACAGATTGGTTCCAAATAGGAAAAGGAGTACGTCAAAGCAGTATATTGTCACCCTGCTTATTTAACTTATATGCAGAGTACATAATGAGAAATGTTGGACTGTAAGAAACACAAACTGAAATCAAGATTGCCGGGAGAAATATCAATAACCTCAGATGTGCAGATGACACCACCCTATGGCAGAAAGTGAAGAGGAGCTTAAAAGCCTCTTGATGAAAGTGAAAGAGGAGAGCAAAAAAGTTGGCTTAAAGCTCAACATTCAGAAAATGAAGATCATGGCATCCGGTCCCATCACTTCATGGGAAATAGATGGGGAAACATTGGAAACAGTGTCAGATTTTTTTTGGGGGGGTGGGGGGCTCCCAAATCACTGCAGATGGTGATTGCAGCCATGAAATTAAAAGACACTTACTTTTGGAAGAAAAGTTATGACCAACCTAGATCATATATTCAAAAGCAGAGACATTACTTTGCCGACTAAGATCCGTCTAGTCAAGGCTATGGTTTTTCCTGTGGTCATGTATGGATGTGAGAGTTGGACTGCAAAGAAGGCTGAGTGCCAAAGAATTGATGCTTTTGAACCGTGGTGTTGGAGAAGACTCTTGAGAGTCCCTTGGACTGCAAGAGATCCAACCAGTCCATTCTGAAGGAGATCAACCCTGGGATTTCTTTGGAAAGATTGATGCTAAAGCTGAAACTCCAGTACTTTGGCCACCTCATGCAAAGAGTTGACTCAATGGAGAAGACTCTGATGCTGGGAGGGATTGGGGGCAGGAGGAGAAGGGGACAACCGAGGATGAGATGGCTGGATGGCATCACGGACTCAATGGATGGGTCTGAGTGAACTCTGGGAGATGGTGATGAAGAGGGAGGCTTGGCGTGCTGTGATTCATGGAGTTGCAAAGAGTCAGACACGACTGAGTGACTGAACTGAACTCAACTTAGTACAGCACTTTCACCTGGCAGTAAACTGAAGTGTTAGGTTGGAAATTAGGCATGAGCAATGAGCAGTGGCTTAGCAGAAAAAGATTCAAGCTGATCTCTGAACCCGTTCCCAGACAGGCCCCAGTGTGGCCAGGAGAGCTCACAGATATGCTACAAAATAATCAGAGTTTTCCAACTCTGCATGTGCCCTAGGCACCCGGTAGATACAAACTAACCACAGACTTCTCCAATTCCTGCAAATGCACCAGTGGTGCACCGCTGTGTCCTCAAGTAAATTTAGGTAGCTGGAAGCTTGTTGCTGCTGCTGCTGCAAAGTCGCTTCAGTCATGTCCGACTCTGTGTGACCCCATAGACAGGAGCCCACTAGGCATCCTTGACCCTGGGATTCTCCAGGCAAGAATACTGGAGTGGGCCACCAGGAAGCTTGTTACAGGTTCATAAATAGTCTAGACACACATACATCTGATTATAACAGACTGGATTATGGGAAAGACACAGGCAATAAAGCCTATTGTTTTGTAACTTGCAACTGTCAATCAAAACTCTCAGTTCACACTTACCTAGATGAATATGCAAAAGCCTTGTCTTAAAAAACCATGTACCTCATCATTCCAGCTCCAGTGCCTCTCTTGGCTTGGCCCACTTCTCCCTTGACGTGTTCTTTCAGTTCCTTCTTCAGTGAACTTGCCTTTGCCAGGAGGTAAGACCTCAGATTATTCTTTGTGCCCTTATTTAGAACTGAGGCCTATGACAAAAGATCTTCTTCAACTCTCTCCACCCCAGGTAACAAAAGGATAAAGAAGCCCAAAGGAGCTGAGGATTGGAAGAAGAATGTCCTAATACTAACTTACCACCTAGAAGTAGTGTGACCTTCACTAAATGTCTTCATTTTCATGGCTCTCAGTTTCCTCATCTAAAATAATGAATTTAAACCAGACAATGTATAGAGTCCATTTCAACTGTAAATGTGGATATATTTATAGTCACTTATTTTTAGTCTCTAAGAATAGTATAAAAATGAAATTTACATATTTTGATTAGAAAATAAGTCCATTTAAATAAAATCAGTATATTTATTAGATAGCTAATACACTGGAAACATTCTACCTATTAGAATATCAGAAAATCTACAAATCTTGGTCTCTGTGCTGTATCATTTTAGACCTCTCCTCATGAAGGATTAAAGGAAGGGTACAAACAAATTGGGAATACTATTGAGACCTAGAACTTGGAGTTTCCAGATTTATTCCATATTTTAGTATACATAGTTGTCTTCCTTGAATTACTAAATTTTGTTCTATGAACTGAATAATATGATAATAATAATATTTAGCCAGATTGTTCATTACTTGCTACATTGAGTTGAAAGTGTACCTGAGACTCTCTGTGAGAAGATCAGAGAAGAAACAGGGTTAACTGAAGACAAGTATTTGAAGGAGATGGGTACTGAACTCATACTTAATGGAATAGAAAGATAGAACAAGGGTGGACTAGGCAACATGGGTGAACTACTTCTGGACAGAAATTATGAAAGGTAATTATGAGAGAAAAAAGGTGAGGAGTAAGATTAAGAAGAGATGAGAGAAGGGAAGGAGAACAAATGTAGCTTTAGCACCTTGAAGTAACATTGAGAATGTGGTATTTGATTTGAGGGCATAGAGGACTCAGTGAAGGAGAGAGGTGGCAGCTTCAAGATACTGGTATAGAAAATTATTTTGCAATAATGTGTTATACACATGAAGAAAAAAGAAACCAGGTTCTAGAAAGCCAACAAAGAGTAAATTGCAGTGTTTTATATCTTACATATCTAGGGATTTCTACCAATAAAAACAAACAAACAAACAAACAAACAAAAAAAAAAAAACCTTTATAGGTTAGAAAGGAAAGTAGAGAAATTCAAACTATCCCAAGGATCAAAGTTATTAGATTTTACAAAAGTACTGCTGCTGCTGCTAAGTCACTTCAGTCGTGTCCGACTCTGTGTGACCCCATAGACAGCAGCCCACCAGGCTCCCCCGTCCCTGGGATTCTCCAGGCAAGAATACTGGAGTGGGTTGCCATTTCCTTCTCCAGTGCATCAAAGTGAAAAGTGAAGGTGAAGTCACTCAGTCGTGTCCAACTCTGCGAGACCCTATGGACTGCAGCCTACCAGGCTCCTCTGTCCATGGGATTTGCCAGGCAAGCGTACTGGAGTGGGGTGCCACTGCCTTCTCTAAAATGGACTAAAAAAACATTCTTTGGAATTAGGATAAACATCAGAATATCCCTTAGTTTATGAGAAAACTGAAGCATAGCGAAGCTATTGGACTTGGTTATTTAGCTAGTTACTTGCAGAGCTAGAAATAGTAACAAGCCTTCTGACACTAGTTTTAATTTTTACTAAATAATGATTCCTTTTTTTTTTTGAAACTGAGAATTGCTAAATTATTGGATGTATAAAAAGCAGGGAGATATCATCACAATTTTTCCTAAATTATTCAAAAAATAGACAATGTGAAAACATTTGGGTGCACAAATTTCGTTTTAAATAAACTTAGAGATGACAGAAAGAAGCCAAAGTATTACTTATTCATTTGTTCAATATGTTTACATTTATTCATTCAGCATATGATTATTTCATGTGTTGTTCTAGAGGCTGTTATAATAACTATAAGAAAGACTTTGTCCATTAAGGCATTCATTGTCAATGGTGTAGATAAATGTGAAGGCAAATAATGTTCACACAGGGCCATACATAAATTCCATGGTATTATTGTGCTTGGGAAGTTATACGAACCCAGAGAAAGGACAAAACTAACACAGTTTTTTTTATTTATTTAAGAGAAGACTTTCTGGAGGAGAAAATATTTCCAAATGAAGAGCAGGAATTAGTTAGCCCAGAAAAAGAGAAAGGAGGGTTCTCAGGATAAGGACAGGATTGTGATAATTAGCCCTTACTGAGGTAAACTGCAAGAAGTTCTGTGGGACTGGATATTGGAGGTGGGGTTGGGAATGGAGACCAGGGAAAAAGGCTAAGATCAGATCATGAAGTGCTTCATATGCTATTGAGTTTAAAATTCAAAATGAAGCTATTATGAGAATAATGGTCAGTTTTGTGCTTTAGGGTGTTCACTCTGGAAGCCATGTAGAAACCAGTTCAGCATCTGAGAGATGAGATGTGAAGCAGTTTCAGAACTCTAAAAGGGAAACAAATGAGAACTTTAACTAAGGAAGTGTAGAGACTAAGGGTGAGTCAGGAAGAATCCGAGACCTTTTTAAGAAGAAAGTTGCAAGGCTCCCTATCCTAAGAATATTAGTAAAGAGAAGGAGGTAAAAGTTCTATGTCTCCAGGACTCCTGACTTGGAAGATTTGGAAAGTGCTGATGCTATTAAGAGACAGTGTCTATTAAGGAGAGATTAAAAGAATAGCAATATAATGAAAAGGCAAGGAAAGGAGTAATGACAAGAGAATACTTAAAATGTGTTAGGTATTTTACTAGACATTTTGAAAAGGTTATTGTAAAACTGATGATTATCCTTTTTAAGCAATTCCCCTATATTTTAGGAGTTATAAGATTTGAACTCATGTACTTACAATACAAAATTTATTCTCCTTCTATTGTATCCATGCTGAATAAATCTCAGGCTGCATCTGAGACTTACTCATCCCCATAGCAATCATTATGTTTTTAAAATACATTTCAAAATCACCTAACATTTAATGTCCACACTTATAAAAATGATCCGATATATCCAAGATGATTATGTGAAAATATTTTTGTAAATTGTAATTTGATAAATGTTTACTACTATTGTATCAATATAACTATTATAAATTGTTATAAAAATCTAAATTTATCTTTTTAAGTCATATCAATTCAGATTTAATATACAATACAGTTATACTAGGAAATGGCAACCCATTCCAGTATTCTTGCCTGGAAAATTCTATTCTGGTGGGCTGTAGTCCATTGGGTCACAAAGAGTCCAAAATGATTGAGCACACACACACATACAATACAGTAAATTTCAGTGAATACAGCAAATTTCAATTGCAATACAATTAATTTCATCCTTTTTATATATAGATTTTGATGAAATTGACATATGTATACCATCATATACCCACTACTATAATTGAAATATAGAATATTTCCATCACACAGAAAGTCCCTTATGATATACTTCAGTTAAACTCCTGACCATACTTTTCTTTCTGGCAATAACTTATGACATCTGTTTCTACATTGTTTTCTTTTCTAGAATGTCATAGAAGTAAATTCATCTGTATATGTCCTTTTGTCTCAGACATTTTTTGTTTAATGTAATGTTTATGAAAATTATCAAAGTTCTTGCATATATACATCTTTCTTTTTAAGGCTATCATATTCCATTGTATAGTTTGGTCACTATGTCATGTCTGAATTTTGTGACCCCTAAACAGTAGCAAAGAGGTCTGGCATGCTGTAGTCGATGAGGTGGCAAAGAATCAGACATGACTGGGCAACTGAACAACAACAAAACTGTAGCACCCCAGGCTCCCCTGTCCTTCACTGACTCCTGGAGTTTGCTCAGATTTATGTTCACAGAGTCAGTGATACTATCTAACCATCTCATCCTCTGTTGCTCCCTTCTGCTTTGGTCTTCAATCTTTCCCAGCATTAGGGTCTTTTCCAATGAGTCAGCACTTCCCTTCAGATGGCTAAAATATTAGAGCTTCAGTGTTAGCATCAGTCCTCCCAATGAATATTAACGGTTGATTTCCTTTAGGATTGACTTGTTTGATCTTTTTGCAGCTCAAGGGACTCTCAAGAGTCTTCTCCAGCATCACAGTTTGGAAGCATCAGTTCTTCAGTGCTCAGCTTTCTTTATTGTCCAACTATCCCATATGTACATGATTATGGGAAAAAACATAGCTTTGACTTTGACTATAAGGATCTTTGTCAGCAAAGTGATGTCTCTGTTTTTTAATACACTATCTAGTTTTACCATAGCTTTTCTTCAAGGGGCAAGCATCTTTTAATTTAATGGCTGCAATCACCGTCCACAGTGACTTTGAAGCCCAAGAAAAAAACATCTGCCACTGTTTCCACTTTCTCCCCATCTATTTGTCATAAAGTGATGGGATCAGATGCCATGGTCTTAGGTTGTTTTTTTTTTTTTCCGAATGTTGAATTTTAAGCCAACTTGTTTACTCTCCTCTTTTATCCTGAACAAGAGGCTCTTTAGTCCTTCTTTGTTTTCTGCCATTACAATGGTATATCTGTATATGAGACTGCTTATATTTCTCCTGTCAATCTTGATTCCAGTTTGTGATTAATACAGCCTGGCATTTTGCATAATATATTCTGCATAGAAGTTAAATAAGCAGAATGAAATATCCTGCCTTGCATATACATTTTCCATCTTTGAACCAGTCAATTTATCCATATAAAACTGTTGTTTCTTGACCTACATACAGGTTTCTCAGGAGACAGGTAAGGTGATCAAGTACTCCCATCTCTTTAAGAATATTCCCTAGTTTATTGTGATCTACATGGTCAAAGGCTTCAGTGTCATCAATGAAGAAGAAACAGATATTTTTCTGAATCACCTTGCTTTCCCTTTGGTGCAGTGGATGTTGGCAATTTGATGTCTGATTCCTCTGCCTTTTCTAAATCTAGATTGTGCATCTGGAAGTTCTCAGTTCATGTACTGATGAAGTCTCGCTTGAAGGATTTTGATCATAACTTTATTAGTATGTGAAGTGAACTCAGCTGTATGGTAGTTCAAACATTCTTTGGCATTGCCCTTCTTTGGGATTGGAGCAAAAACTGACCTTTTCCAGTCATGTTGCCAATGTTTTCCAAATTTGCTAACATTTTGAGTGCAGTACACTAACGGCATCATCTTTTAGGATTTTAGTAGTTCAGTTGGGCTTCCCTGGTGGCTTAGCTGGTAAAGAATCTGCCTGCAATGCAAGAGACTGTGGTTCAATTCCTGGGTTGGGAAGATCCACTGGAGAAGGGATAGGCTGCCCACTCCAATATTATTGGGTTTCCCATGTGTTTCAGCTGGTAAAGAATCCACCTGCAATGCAGGAAACCTGGGTTTGATCCCTAGTTTGGGAAGAACCCCTGGAGAATGGAAAGGCTACTCACTCCAGTATTCTTGCCTGGAGACGTCCATGGGGTTGCAAAGAGTCAGATACGACTGAGCAACTTAAACTTTCACTTTCCACTAGCTTTGTTTGTAGCAATGTTTCCTAAGGCCCTCTTGATTTCACACTCCAGGATGTCTAGCTCTAGATGTGTGACCACACCATGGTGATTTTCTGGGTCGTGGAGACCTTTCCTGTATTGTTCTGAATAGTTCTTCTGTGTATTCTTGCCACCTCTTCTCACCTCTTCTTCATCTCTTCTGCTTCTGTTAGATCCTTATGGTTTCTGTCCTTTATCTTGTCCATCCTTGCATGAAATGTTCCCTTTAGCTCTTCAATTTTCTTGACAATATATCTAGTCTTTGTAATTCTATTGTTTTCCTCTATTTACTTGTATTGTTCATTTAAGGTAATATGTCTCCTTGATATTCTCTAGAAGTCTGAATTCATTTGGATAGATCTTTCTCTTTTTTCCTTGCCTTTCATTTCTCCATTGCATGGATGCACCATAATTTGTTCATGGATTCACCAGCTTAGAGAAATTTAGATTGTTTCAATATTTTGGCTATTACAAGTAAAGTTTTTTGAATATTCAAGGACAGTTGACCCTTAAATAATACTGGGGTTAGAGGTGCTGATCCCCTTTTTAGTCCATTTATAAATCCATTTATAGTTGGTCCTCCTATCCAAGTTTTTGTTTTCTTGGATGCAGACAACTTTGAATCATGTAGTATTATAGCATTTATTATCAAAAAGAATCCACTGATAAGTGGACCTACATGGTTCAAGTCCTTGTTCTTTCAGGATCAACTATATAGGTATTGCATAGATTTACATTTTTTTCTAATACCTAGAAGTAGAATTTCTAAGCAATGTAGGTGTATGCTTAACTTCATAAAAACCTGACAAGGTTTTCTACAGTGAATTCCCATTAGCAATATATGAGAATGCTAGTTGCTGCACCTCTTCACCACCAATTGATACCATCAGTCTTTTTAATTCATTCAGTTTTACAGGATTGCAGAGGTATATCAATGTGGCTTTATGCATGTCTCTAATAATTAGAATTTGAAGATTTTTCATGTATTAATTTTCCATCCTATATGTGTGTTTCTATTTGAAGGATCGGTTTTACACATGTACACCTGTGGTGAATTCATGTTGACGTATGGCAAAACCAATACAATATTGTAAAATAATTAACCTTCAATTGAAATAAGTTTTAAAATAAATAAATAAATAATAAATAAAAATTTCCCATTTTTGTAAATTGTTGTCTTCTGTTTGAGTTGTAAGAGTTTTATGCAAAATAATTCTGAAAACAAGATCTTTATGAGATAATGTCTTGCAAATAATTTCAGCAAGTTTCCAGAATGCCATTTCATTTTCTTAAGGCTATCATTGGTTGATAGGGTGGGTAAAAGTATTAATATTTTTGTCACAAAGATACCAAGCTGGTCTGATGTTATTTATTGAAAAAAAATTTTTTCTTAATAAATTATCATATAATCATTATTGAAAGTCAGCTAACCATGTATGTTATACGTTTATTTCTGGTTTCTCCTTTCTTTTCCATTAATTCATATTTCTATCCTTATGCTAATATCACACTATCTTGATAACTGTAGCTTTAAATAAGTATTGAAACCAGTTACTATGATCCTATGGGTATCTTACAGAAAATCATTTTACCCAACCTGAAATCTCTGGTTTTTAACTGCATAAAAGTACAAAGAAGAAAATAAAAATCATACATATTTCTTTCAACAATGATTAATATTAAGAACTGGATATAGTTTCTTGATATTTTTATTTTGTAATGTTCACAAAATTATTATCTTAGAATATATAAAACACAATATATTTAAATGATTATATAAGAAAATGGCATGGACAGTTTATCCTTTTTGGAATTCTTATCTTTGTTTGAAATTATTATTTAATGGATTGTTATTTGTCTAGAAATATCATAAATTATGGTGCCAGTATTGGACATTTAGGTTCTTTAATTATTGATAATTTACATTATTGTCATGAGTTTTTTTTCCATAATTTTTATATGCATCTCTGGTAATGCTACTGCTAAGTCACTTCAGTCGTGTCCGACTCTGTGTGACCCCATAGACGGCAGCCCACCAGGCTCCCCAGTCCCTGAGATTCTCCAGGCAAGAACACTGGAGTGGGTTGCCATTTCCTTCTCCAATGCATGAAAGAGGCTGAGGTAATAACCTGTAGCTTAATTCCAAATGTAGAAAAACTGAGTCAAATAGATGAGCATTTTTCAGACTCAAACACATATTTCCATAGTTAAAATATGAGATATAAGTAAGCAAATATCATTTCATATTGTCCACCAAATTTACATTCTTATCATCCATATAGTGTGCTTATTTTTCCTAATTCTTATATAAAGTATATATTAAAGTTTTAATATTTACTAATTTAATTAAAAACTCATCATGACTGTGATGGATTTTCTTGGATTTCTAATGAATGAATATTTTACAACTTAATTGGCTATTTTCATTTTTCCAGGGACTTCCCAGTGGCACAGTGGTAAAGAATCTGTCTGCAATGCAGGGAAGGCAGGAGACATGGTTGCAGTCCCTGGGTTGGGAAGATCCCCTAAAGGAAGAAATGGTAATCCACACCAGTATTCTTACCTGGAGAATTCCATGGATAGAGAGGTCTTGAGGGTTGCAGTCTATAGTGTCACAGATAGTTGGATATGACTGAAACAACTGAGCTTGCACACACAAGCAATGTAGACATGAGCTAAGTACTGATCAACACTGATAGTTCTTTTGATTATTCATAACTTTTTAACAATTTGAAATAAGTCTTTGTTGTTATTTGGAATATTTTTGAACCTTACCTAACATGTGTACTAACTAAGACATACATGACCATGTTTCTTTTACCTTTAATTTTAGTTATTTATTTTTAAAGAGATTAAAAAATTGCCAAGCTGGTCAATATTTCACATCATTTTTATCTACCACTTACAGTTATTTTATATTCCATTATTGAATACCTAAACTATTTTTCCATACCTAGAAATCAGAAATTCATCCATTTTTAAAAGGTATTTTGTAACTTTTCTTTTTCTTTTTTCTTTTACTTTTTGAAACTTTTACTGCTTCATATGCTGTTTTTATTATTGTAACTTTCCAATATAGTTTAGCTGAAAGGGCAAGGAATTCTTACTTATTCTTGTAGTAATAATATTTTTGGCCATTCTAAGACTCTTTTAATTAGAAAAAGAAAATAAAAAACTCTTAGGCAATTTACAAACTTGTTTTTGTAAATTAAGTAGGAAAGAACAGTCAAGCTTTAATTATTTAATTTTCATATCCTGAACTTTGTTTAAATGTTCTGTTTTCTTAAGTGATTGGGTTTTTCATAGAGATTCTTAATTTTTGTTTGAAAGTTCTATATATTTTATGCCGCTTAGAGTATAGTGTTCTAATCTTTGACATCTAACATCTTTCTTTTTAAATAGTGAGTATTTTATTGACTCATAGGATTGTGTATAATGACATACATATTTTCTGAAATAGAGGAATTTAGTTCCTTTTTGGATCTGGGAATAAAAATAAAATCCTTCTTCTTTTTTTTTTAATTTTTATTTTTACTTTATTTTACTTTACAGTATCAGACAAGTAACCCTCTTTAGGATTGGTGTGATAGACTCTAGATAAATGAGGAAAAAGCCACTTTTTACTTGACTTGCTTACAGAGATATGTTTGGTTTGGAGAGTTTCTTCCTTATCTAGATGAAAACAATGCACAAGTATGGCAGGATCCCCAAAATAGAGTAGATTCCATGTCTCTCCTAAATAGAAATCCTGAATGAAAAAGCAAAACAAAACTAATTCTGCCTGGGGCCAGCGTGAGGAACTCAGCCCATGGCAAAGGTCATGAGGAAGGAGGCTTTGGCATACGCAAAGGCGTGATCAAGCCTCAGGAGACCCCCTGTTCCCGAGCATCTACCCCAAAACCAGAGTCTGTTTTTTGCTCTCACCTATACCTTTGACCTTCCAGGAAGCTTTCCCCCATAACCGTTTCTCTCGGAGAAGGAGTAAACGTGCAGCTCCAAGTCAATAAAAATTCCTGGGCGTGACAAGAGTGTTTCAGCTTACGAACTCTGAAGGTTATCTAGCCCACCTGTATAGGTTCGTCCGGCTGCATGTGATGGTTTACAGCCCCCCAACCATGAGAGGCATGAGATGTTTTAGACTTACTAAAGGCAAATTCTTGTGGGAAGTTAGAAATTATTAGTATAGTGGGTTGATTGAAAATTATATTGGTGAAGGGTTTTTTCATTTGTTGTGTCAATAATTGCTGCTAATTCCCTGCCCTGGGTGGGACAAGGGTGTCTCAGGTCAAACCTCTCTGCTGACAGACTAGCTTGTGTGACAACCTCTCAACCATAAACAGCACAGAGAGTTTGGAGTATTAGCATAGGGCTTTTCTCATTGTTGAGTCAATGATTGCCGCCAGGCCTTCATATCCTTAGGCACCTGGGAACATATTAATCAATGTATTTGGAATATAAAAAAGGAAATACAGTAGTTTTAAAGGTTAGCAATACTAGACTTTTCGAGTTAACGAATTTTCTTCTTTATTATAGATCACTGTACTTTGTTATAAATCACTGTGTCCTTGCTATGTAAAAATGTAACTTTATCACTATCTTAAGACTAA
>SJYX01015883.1:59045-88796 GCA_006410675.1 Oreotragus oreotragus
AAGAGTCTTCTCCAACACCACAGTTCAAAAGCATCAATTCTTTGGTGCTCAGCTTTTTTTTTTTTTTTTTTTGTAAGTCATTTCTTCTGAAGGGAGCAATTTAACAAATCTTCTTATGTCATGATTTTAGCAAACATTATTGAGAGGACATCAATGCCACTTAAACCTAAAATCCATCAAAATCTACTCTTTAATATGGCAGAAATGGTTCCTAAATGGTACATTCTAGCTTAATAAAGTTGTTTTGAATATCTGTGAAGACCACTTGTGTCAGTGGATTCTAATATTGGCTCTGCTACTAACACTTCCTCAGATCCTTTGTGAAAATATGTGCCAGTTAATGTACAAAGTACTAAGATAGAGAGAGACAAATACATACCGTTTCTCTCCTAGGAAATTTTAGTCTAGTTAAAGAAACTGATATAGGGTGGGGGAAATTAATAGTGTTTTTCTGCTTCAATTACTTAGAGACACTTTTTAAATAGATGCAACATACAAAATTACCCTGAAATCTATAGACAAGACCTATTGAAATTAAAGGTGTTATTAACTATCACTATTCACCATGGATTACCCTTATTGGCTTACATAACATGTAAGATACTTGAAATAGGTTGTTCAGATTATGCAACAGATATTTTATTCACTTATTCTTGAAGTTACATCTTGAAAGGTATGATTTGAAAATTATTATTTTTCTGATCCTATCAGATTTGGATTATAGTAAATATTTTTATTACAAACTACTGTAAAAATCCAAAAAGAGACACAGTTCTTGTTATTTGAAAGTTAAAATTATTATTTAACAATGGGAAATGATTTATGACAACAACCATTTCAAAAACAAAAGCTGTAAAGTTGTGATATTACTCTCCATGGAATTCTATAATTATTTCTATGAAAGCCAATCTTTCTCAAACCTCAGCTTAAGCTGCAGGGATGGTNCACAGTTCTTGTTATTTGAAAGTTAAAATTATTATTTAACAATGGGAAATGATTTATGACAACAACCATTTCAAAAACAAAAGCTGTAAAGTTGTGATATTACTCTCCATGGAATTCTATAATTATTTCTATGAAAGCCAATCTTTCTCAAACCTCAGCTTAAGCTGCAGGGATGGTGATTAAAACCTTATTTCATGCTATATTTTAGTGGAAAAATGTCTTTCTGAACTTCTGAATTATTATTCTGCAAAAAGGATTAAATTTAGTGCTCATTTCTCTTTGATTTGGTGCATTGTTGTCTAGTAATATCAGTTCTCTATCAAACTTGAGTAAATGTACATGACATCTCTCAATAAGCATTTATTGAGCACCTTCAATATACAGGGCAGTGTACTAATCACTGTGTAAAAACATAATTTCTGCTATTATAAACCTTTTGACTTACTGGAGGACAGAGGCAAGTATATCTATGCTTAAAATACAGTGGTGGCTACTATTGGAGAGAAAGAAGAAAGATAAAATGTGGGCAGAGAAAAAGACATTTATATTAGATTAGAATAGATAAGATCAGTTCTGGCAAATGATGGATGCTTGAGTTTTGTCCTAAAGCATATATGGTTGGATGAGGAAATTGTGGGTTTTCCAATTGAAATTAAATATACAGTTTTGTCCCTTACTAGTGCTGTGATTCATGGGGTCACAAAGAGTCGGACATGACTGAGTGACTGAACTAAACTGAATATAACTAATTAAGAGCTGCTGATTTACTGAATAAGTTTTGAATATGTGTTAATAAGTGTGGTAAAAATAATTTTTATAACATACTCTTCTGCATATTTTAATGATTGAAGTAAAATAAATGTATAGTTGGAAATCACATGGCCAGCATCTCAGAGTTGAGGTGGCACTAAAGCTGAGATTTCCAATATTGTATTTGAGCCTATTTAGTCTCTACTAGAAAATCAGCAAGCAAAGTGAATTGATATAGACCTAGGGAGATAAGAATAAAAGTGCAATAAATTATCATTATCTTTTCTGACTATATCCATTTTATTCTCTAGGATTTGTTCATTTTCTATATGTTTTCTGGGGAGGTGAACATGAAAGATTAACTGATTGTCTGAGGCAGAGAAGCATAGAAGAGATGAAAAGCAACTACTGCTTCAAAACAAGATTATACAGCTAATTATACAACTGCTTAAACAACTATAAAGAACTCATCTCTTCTCTTGCACCATAGAAGGCAGACTATTCATTCATTCACACAGTTAATGTAGTTTCTTATAAAACTTTTATGAGTCATCCACTATGTGGTCAAACTCTGCTGGAATTCAGACATGTATAGACATAATTTGTATTACATTGGAGATCATGATATAGAAGAGAAATCTCTCAGTCGTGTCCAACTCTTTGCAGTCCCATGGACTGTAGCTCCTCCGTCCATGGAATTTTTCAGGTAAGAGTACAGGAATGGGTTGCCTTTTCCTTCTCCAGGGAATCTTCCCGACCCAGGGATCAAACCCAAGTCTCCTGTATTGCAGGCAGATGCTTTACCCTCTAAGCCACCAGGGAAGTCTATTCATTCATACAGTTAATATAATTACTTACACCACTTTTATGAGTCATCCACTATGTGGTCAAACACTCTGCTGGAATTCAGACATGTAGAGACATAATCTATATAACACTATAGCTCATGATATTGCAGAGAGACCTATATTCACATAAACAGGTGTTCAGTTCAGTTCAGTTGCTAAGTCGTGTCCGATTATTTGTGACCTCATGAACTGCAGCACACCAGGCCACCCTGGCCATCACCAACTCCGGAGTTTACCCAAACTTATGCCCATTGAGTCAGTGATGCCATCTAAAAATCTCATCCTCTGTTATTTCCTTCTCCTTCTGCCTTCATTTTTTCCTAAAATCAAGGTCTTTTATAATGAGTCATCTCTTCACATCAGGTGGCCAAAATATTGGAGTTTCAGCTTCAACATCAGTTATTCCAATGAACACTCAAGAAAGATTTCCTTTAGGATAGACTGGTTGGATCTCCTTGCAGTCCAAGTGACTCTCAAGAGTCTTCTCCAACACCACAGTTCAAAAGCATCAATTCTTTGGTGTTCAGCTTTCTTCACAGTCCAACTCTCACATCCATACATGACCACTAGAAAAAACATAGCCTTGAATAGACAGACTTTTGTTGACAGCATAATGTCTCTGTTTTCTAATATGCTGACTAGGTTGGTCATAACTTTCCTTCCAATGAGTAAGTCTCTTTTAATTTCATGGCTGCAATCACCATCTGTAGTTATTTTGGAGCCCCCCAAAATAAAATCAGCCACTGTTTCCACTTTTTCCCCATCTATTTGCCATGAAGTGATGGGACCAGATGCCATGATCTTTGTTTTCTGAATATTGAGTTTTAAGCCAACTTTTTCACTCCCCTCTTTCACTTTCATCAAGAGGCTCCTTAGTTCTTCTCCACTTTCTGCCCTCCTTTCAGTTCAGTTCAGTTGCTCAGTCGTGTCTGACTCTTTTCAGTCCAATGAATCGCAGCATGCCAGGCCTCCCTGTCCATCACCAACTCCCGCAGTTCACTCAAACTCATGTCCATCGAGTAGGTGATGCCATCCAGCCATCTCATCCTCTGTCACCCCCTTATCCTCCTGCCCCCAAATCACTCCTAGCATCAGAGTCTTTTCCAATGAGTCAACTCTTCGCATGAGGTGGTCAAAGTATTGGAGTTTCAGCTTTAGTATCAGTCCTTCCAATGAACACCCAGGACTGATCTCCTTTAGGATGGACTGGGTGGATCTCCTTGCAGTCCAAGGGACTCTCAAGAGTCTTCTCCAACACCACAGTTCAAAAGCATCAATTCTTCAGCACTCAGCTTTCTTCATAGTCCAACTCTCACATTCATACATGACCACTGGAAAAACCATAGCCTTGACTAGATGGACTTTTGTTGACAAAGTAATGTCTCTGCTGTTTCATATGTTATCTAGGTTGGTCATAACTTTCCCTTCAAGGAGTAAGGGTCTTTTAATTTCATGTCTGCAAATACCATCTGCAGTGATTTGGAAACCCCCCCCAAAAAAATTTTTTTACACTGTTTCCACTGTTTCCCCACCTGTTTCCCATGAAGTGATGGGACCAGAGGCCATGATCTTCATTTTCTGAATGTTGAGCTTTAAGCCAACTTTTTCACTCTTCTCTTTCACTTTCATCAAGAAGCTTTTTAGTTCCTCTTCACTTTTTGCTGTAAGCGTGGTGTCATCTGCATATCTGAGGTTATTGATATTTCTTCTGGAAATCTTGCTTCCAGCTAGTACTTCTTCCAGCCCAGCATTTCTCATGATGTACTAGCAGAAGATACAGTGACCTATTGATTAAAGTGCATGAATTAGAGTAGCAGGGCCAAGCAAAAAGGAGACCTGTAAAGGTTTATTGCAGGATGTAATTCCTGAACTGCTTCTTGAAGAGCCAGAAACTAAGTGCTCAACAGGCTGATGAGGGCAATTTGGGCATGGCAAAGCCTGAGCTTCAATGTGTGTGGCTGGACTGATCATGGGTTGTGTAGAAGAATTGGAAGGACAGGTCTGCATAAAAGGAGGAGAGGTAAGAAAAAAGGAGGAAAGACGAACAGAAACTGGACAATACCAAACATCATGCTGAAAGAAGAGTTTAGTATACAAGGTAAAGCAAACCCTTAAAATTGTGAAATTATAACAGTTTAATCAACAAAAATTTGTACACACGTTCATGGCAGCATTATTCATAATAGCTAAAAGATGGAAATAATGCAAATAGCCCTCAACTGATTAATAGATAAATACAAAGTGACCTATCCATAGGGGAATATTCCTCAACCACAAAACAAGGTGAAAATGAAACTATGCTAAGTGAAAGTCCACTTATTGTATATTTTATTTACATGACATATCTAGAATATGAAAATTCATAGAGACAGAAAACAGAGTAGTGGTTATTGGTAGCTGAGGGGATAAATTAATAAGGATTGACTGCTTATTGGGTAGGGAGTTAACTTGAAGTGACAATAATGTTCTGGAACAAGGTAGCAGATATGATTACACAAAATTTTGAATATACTAAATGCCAATAAGACATATATTTTCAAAAGGTTAGAAATGGCCGATCTTATGGTATGCACATTTTGCCACAAACCAGTCAGAATGGCAGCGATCCAAAAGTCTGCAAGCAATAAATGCTGGAGAGGGTGTTGAGAAAAAGGAAGCCTCTTACACTGTTAGTGGGAATGCAAGCTAGTACAGCCACTATGGAAAACAGTGTGGAGACTCCTTAAAAAATTACAAATAGAACTGCCTTATGAGCCAGCAATCCCACTGCTGGGCATACACACAGAGGAAACCAGAATTGAAAGAGACATGTGTACCCCAATGTTCATTGCAGCACTGTTTATAATAGCCAGGACATGGAAACAACCTAGATGTCCATCAGCAGATGAATGGATAAGAAAGCTGTGGTACATATACACAATGGAGTATTACTCAGCCATTGAAAAGAATACATTTGAATCCGTTCTAATGAGGTGGATGAAACTGGAGCCTATTATACAGAGGGAAGTAAGCCAGAAAGAAAAACACCAATACAGTATACTAACACATATATATGGAATTCAGAATGATGGTAATGATAACCCTGTATGCGAGACAGCAAAAGAGACACAGATGTTTAGAACGGACTTTTGGACTCTAAGGGAGAGGGTGAGGGTGGGATGATTTGGGAGAATGGCATTGAAACATGTATACTATCATGTAAGAAACAAATCGCCAGTCTATGTTCGATACAGGATACTTGGGGCCGGTGCATATGGATGATCCAGAGAGATGATATGTGGTAGGAGATGGGAGGGGGGTTCAGGATTGGGAACTCATGTACACCCGTGGCTGATTCATGTAAATGTATGGCAAAACCAATACAGTATTGTAAAGCAAAATAAAGTAAAAATAAAAATTAAAAAAAAGAAAAAAAATTGAAACTAAAGTAGATGGAAGGAACTGATATTACAAACGGTCATTTTTTGATACACATTATAGAGTCACATGTGCAAGATTCAGGGGAAGTTACCTACTGTAAAAGCAAAGCAGCCACATACTTCTAGTGGGCCTTATGCCTTGATATGGAGATTATTTTTTGTTTACCGTGCAATCCATTGTCTTTTGTCTTTTGCTAGTACAGCCACTCAAATACCACTTTGAGTATATGGCCTATACCTATTACACACAGTAGGCATTCAACAAAGTGAAAACATGATTATATCAAAACAAAATTTAGCACTTACTTTATATTTTAATCAAATCATTATAAACTCTTAAGCAATTTCTTTAAGTGGTCTTTGCTTATTAAGACACTAGTTTTCATCTTTCAGTTAAATTTACTTATTTCTCACATTATTAAGCTGTATACCTTTTTGTGTTTCATTCTAGTTTGCTTCTTTTTTCAATGAAAATAATTTGATAATTTATCTTGTGTTGTCAGTATTCTATTTCAATTCAGAAGAATTTATAAGTTTTGATTGGACCATGGCAATCTAATGTGATCAGTATGCTTGTATCCTCTCAGGTGTGTCCGACTCTTCGAGGCCCCATGGACTTTGAGGCCTCCAGGCTCCTCTGTCCATGGAATTTTCCAGGTGAGAATATTGAAGTGGATTACTACTTCCTAAAATCACTTCAACCCAGGGATCAAAGCTGCATCTCTTGCATCTCCTGCATTGCAGGTGGATTTTTTACCACTATGCCACTTGGGAAACTTGTGATCAGTATATATCATATCAATCCAATGAAGAGATCAAACAAAAATTATTCTTAGATTACCAATGAAAAAAATTAAGGCTCATGGTAATTAAATGACCTGGCATATATACATACAGCAGAGGGCAGAGCCTGCACTAACAATTGGGCCTTCACATTCAAGATAGCAATTAGTCAGGGGCAACAGCCAGGAGGAGCTACCCCATGCCCGAGGTCAGGGGTGGTGGACAAGAGGAGCAACTCCACGTCCAAGGAGCAGTGGCTGCATGGATGCAGGAGGGCCTAGAGGAGTTACTCCATGTTCAAGGTCAGGAGGGGCAACAGTGAGGAGATAACCCTCATCCAAGGTAAAGAGCAGCGGCTGCGCTTTGCTGGAACAGCTGTGAAGAGATACCCATGCCCAAGGTAAGGGAAACCAAAGTAATATTGTAGGTGTTGCAAGAGGGCCTCAGAGGGCAGACACACTGAAATCATATTCACAAAAAACTAGTCAGTCTAATCACACTAGGACCACAGCCTTGTCTAACTCAATGAAACCAAGCCATGCCTGCAGGGCAACCCAAGATGGGCGGGTCATGGTGGAGAGGTCTGACAGAATGTGGTCTACTGGAGAAGGGAATGGCAAGCTACTTCAATATTCTTGTGAACGTTGACATTCTAGGAATCAGCGAACTAAAATGGACTGGAATGGGTGAATTTAACTCAGATGACCATTATATCTACTACTGTGGGGAGGAATCCCTCAGAAGAAATTGAGTAGCCATCATGGTCAAACAAAGAGTCTGAAATGCAGTATTTGGGTGCAGTCTCAAAAATGACAGAATGATCTCTGTTCATTTCCAAAGCAAAAAATTCAATATCACAGTAGTCCAAGTCTATGCCCCAACCAGTAATGCTGAAGAAGCTGAAGTTAAACTGTTCTATGAAGACTTACAAGACCTTTTAGAACTAACACCCAAAAAAGATGTCCTTTTCATTATAGGGGACTGGAATGCTAAAGTAGGAAGTCAAGAAACACCTGGAGTAACAGGCAAATTTGGCCTTGGAAACAGGAGACAGGGATCGAGACCATCCCCATGGAAAAGAAACACAAAAAAGCAAAATGGCTGTCTGGGGAGGCCTTCCAAATAGCTGTGAAAAGAAGACAAGCCAAAAACAAAGAAGAAAAGGAAGTATATAAGCATGTGAATGCAGAGTTCCAAAGAATAGCAGGAAGAGATAAGAAAGCCTTCTTCAGTGATCAATGCAAAGAAATAGAAGAAAACAACAGAATGGGAAAGACTAGAGATCTCTTCAAGAAAATTAGAGACACCAAAGGAACATTTCTTGCAAAGATGAGCTTGACAAATGACAGAAAAGGAATGGACCTAACAGAAGCAGAAGATATTAAGAAGTGGGGGCAAGAATACACAGAAGAACTGTACAAAAAAGATCTTCACGACCAAGATAATGACGATGGTATGATCACTCACCTAGAGCCAGCCATCCTGGAATGTGAAGCCAAGTGGGCCATAGAAAGCATCACTACAAACAAAGCTAGTGGAGGTGTTGGAAATCCAGTTGAGCTATTTCAAACCTGGAAAGATGATGCTGTGAAAGTGCTGCACTCAATATGCCAGCAAATTTGGAAAACTCAGCCGTGACCACAAGACTGGAAAAGGTCAGTTTTCATTCCAATCCCAAAGAAAGGCAATGCCAAATAATGCTCAAACTACTGCACAATTGCACTCATCAATGGCACCCCACCCCAGTATTCTTGCCTGGAAACTACAATGGATGGAGTAGCCTGGTTGGCTGCAGTCCATGGGGTCGCTAACAGTCAGACAGACTGAGCGACTTCACTTTCACTTTTCTCTTTCATGCATTGGAGAAGGAAATGGCAACCCACTCCAGTATTCTTGCCTGGAGAATCCCAGGGATGGGGGAGCCTGGTGGGCTGCCGTCTATGGGGTCACACAGAGTCGGACACGACTGAAGTGACTTAGCAGCACAGGCTAGTAAAGTATGCTCAAAATTCTCCAAGCCATGTTTCAACATTACGTGAACTATGAACTTCCAGATATTCAAACTAGTTTTCGAAAAGGCAGAGGAACCAGAGATTAATTGCCAACATCTGCTGAATCATCGAAAAAGCAAGAGAGTTCCAGAAATACATCTATTTCTACTTTATTGACTATAAAGCCAAAGCCTTTGACTGTGTGGATTACAATAAACTGGAAAATTCTGAAAGAGATGGGAATACCAGACCTCCTGACCTGCCTCTTGAGAAAACTATATTCAGGTCTGTAAGCAACAGTTAGAACTGGACATGGAGCAACAGACTGGTTCAAAATAGGAAAAGGAGTACGTCAAGGCTGTATATTGTCACCCTGTTTATTTAACTTAGAAGAAGAGTACATGATGAGAAACTCTGGGCTGGAAGAAGCACAAGCTGGTATCAAAATTGCCAGGAGAAATATCAATAACCTCAGATATGCAGATGACACCACCCTTTTCTCAGAAAGTGAAAGAGGAACTAAAAAGCCTATTGATAAAAGTGAAAGAGGAGAGTGGAAAAGTTGGCTTAAGGCTCAACATTCAGAAAACGAAGATCATGGCATCTGGTCCCATCACTTCATGGGAAATAGATGCAGAAACAGTGGAAAGAGTGTTAGACTTTACTTTTTGGGCTCCAAAATCACTGCAGATGGTGACTGCAGCCATGAAATTAAAAGTCTTACTACTTGGAAGAAAAGTTATTACCAACCCAGATCACATATTTAAAAGCAGAGACATTACTTTCCCAGCAAAGGTCCATCTAGTCAAGGCTATGGTTTTTCCAGTGGCCATGTATGAATGTGAGAGTTGGACTGTGAAGAAAGCTGAGCACTGAAGAATTGATGCTTTTGAACTGTGGTGTTGGAGAAGACTCTTGAGAGTCCCTTGCACTGCAAGGAGATCCAACCAGTCCATTCTAAAGAAGATCAGCCCTGGGATTTCTTTGGAGGGAATGATGCTGAAGCTGAAACTCCAGTACTTTGGCCACCTCATGCAAAGAGTTGACTCATTGGAAAAAACTCTGATGCTGGGAGGAATTGGGGGCAGGAGGAGAAGGGGTCGACAGAGGATGAGGTGGCTGGATGGCATCACTGATTCGATGGATGTGAATTTGAGTTAATTCCAGGAGATGGTGATGGACAGGGAAGCCTGGCCTGCTGGTATTTAGGGGTTGCAAAGAGTCAAACACGACTGAATGACTGAACTGAACTGAACTGAGGCTAATTTACCAAATCGTCTCCAAGTGGACTGAGATTAGTCAACCAGTTTAAAATTTGATCCTGTAGAATAACATTAAACTTGTGCCTACCTTTTCCCTTTGGCATGCCTCCTCTTGCCCTTATGGTTTCCCTCATAGCTTAGTTGGTAAAGAATCCATTTTCAATGCAGGAGACCCCGGTTTGATTCCTGGGTTGGAAAGTTCCGCCGGAGAAGGGATAGGCTACCCATTCCAGTATTCTTGGGCTTTCTTTATGGTTCAGCTGGTAAAGAATCCACCTGCTGTGTGGAAGACCTGCGTTTGATCCCTGGGTTGGGAATATCCCTTGGAGAAGTGAAAGACTACCAACTCCAGTATTCTGGCCTGTAGAATTCCGCAGACTAGGTCCACGGGGTTGCAAAGAGTTGGACATGACTGAGAGACTTTCTTTCTTCCCCTTATTAATAAACTCTAAACATTAATCTGACTCACCTTTTTCTACCCTTCTCAGAAGTTTCTTTCTTAGTCCTCTTCACTGGATGATATCAAGCTCTGAGAATATAAGAATTCAGAACGAATGGATGTTTGAAGCTCATCTTATGACCTTACTGGGTTATAAAAATTATCTTTGGTCCTGGATGTGGTATAGTGTTTCATGGTATCATGGGTATGGAGAGAAAAGTGAAGGTGGTCACAAAGTAAAAACTTCTAGTATGCAGCATGACTATAGTCAATTGTAAATAATATTGTATTTGAAAGTTACCAAGAGAATAGGTCACTTTTGTCTTTTTTAAAATTGTTACATTTTTCATTGAAGTACAATTAATGAGAGTTTATCTTAAAAATTCTCATTACAAGAAAAAATGTGTAAATATATAAAGTGATGGATGTTAACTAAACTTATTTTGGTAATCATTTCATAATATATACAAATATAAATTGATGTGCATCTTGGACTAAATGTTAAAAATTAACATACAGGGCGGCAAAGGAAGCCCATCTTCCTGACTGTCTCCACCGAGAGCTCTGCAACCAGATGGTCTGTTTGAGAATGGAAATGTGCATCAAGCTAAAGTCTGGTTCGCAAGTCGACTAAACTTCCTTTCATCACCCTTGCCTCAGTGTGGGTTGAGAGCTGCAGAATCATCTGGAAACCTGGTCATTCTAAAAAAACCTCAAGAGAAGAAATCCAGCTCCATCCACCAGAACTCCAACACAAGCCTCCCTAAACAAGAAACCTTGACAAGCCACTGATACAACTCCACCCACAGTGAGGAAACTCCATAATAAAGAGAACTCCACAAATTCCCAGAATATAGAAAGGTCACCCCAAATGCAGCAATATAACCAAGATGAAGAGACAGAGGAGCACTCAGCAGGGAAAGGAAAAGGAGAAATGCCCACCAAACCAAAAAAAAGAGGAAGAGATAGGGAATCTACCTGAGAAATAATTCCAAATATTGATAATGAAAATGATCCAAAATCTTGAAATAAAAATGGAATCACAGATAAATAGCCTGGAGACAAGGATTGAGAAGATGCAAGAAAGGTTTAATAAGGACTTAGAAGAAATTTAAAGAGTCAATACATAATGAATAATGCAATAAATGAGATCAGAAACACTCTGGAGGCAACAAATAGTAGAATAACGGAGGCAGAAGATAGGATTAGTGAAATAGAAGATAGAATGGTAGAAATAAATGAATCAGAGAGGAAAAAAGAAAAACGAATTAAAAGAAATGAGGACAATCTCAGAGACCTCCAGGACAATATGAAACGCTCCAACATTCGAATTATAGGAGTCCCAGAAGAAGAAGACAAAAAGAAAGACCATGAGAAAATCCTTGAGGAGATAATAGTTGAAAACTTCCCTAAAATGGGGAAGGAAATAGCCAACCAAGTCCAAGAAACCCAGAGAGTTCCAAATAGGATAAACCCAAGGCGAAACACGCCAAGACACATATTAATCAAATTAACAAAGATCAAACACAAAGAACAACTATTAAAAGCAGCAAGGGGAAAACAACAAATAACACACAAGGGGATTCCCATAAGGATAACAGCTGATCTTTCAATAGAAACTCTTCAGGCCAGGAGGGAATGGCAAGACATACTTAAAGTGTTGAACGAAAAAAACCTACAGCCCAGATTACTGTACCCAGCAAGGATCTCTTTCAAATACGAAGGAGAAATCAGAAGCTTTACAGACAAGCAAAAGCTGAGAGAATTCAGCACCACCAAACCAGCTCTCCAACAAATGCTAAAGGATATTCTCTAGACAGGAAACAAAAAGGGTGTATAAACCCGAACCCAAAACAATAAAGTAAATGGCAACGGGATCATACTTCTCAATAATTACCTTAAACGTAAATGGGTTGAATGCCCCAACCAAAAGACAAAGACTGGCTGAATGGATACAAAAACAAGACCCTTGTATATGCTGTCTACAAGAAACCCACCTCAAAACAAGGGACATAAACAGACTGAAAGTGAAAGGCTGGAAAAAGATATATCATGCAAATAGAGACCAAAAGAAAGCAGGAGTGGCAATACTCATAGCTGATAAAATAGACTTTAAAGCAAAGGCTGTGAAAAGAGACAAAGAAGGCCACTACATAATGATCAAAGGATCAATCCAAGAAGAAGATATAACAATTATAAATATATATGCACCCAACATAGGAGCACCGCAATATGTAAGACAAATGCTAACAAGTATGAAAGGGGAAATTGACAATAACACAATAATAGTGGGAGACTTTAATACCCCACTCACACCTATGGACAGATCAACTAACCAGAAAATTAACAAAGAAACGCAAACTTTAAATGATACAATAGACCAGTTAGACCTAATTGATATCTATAGGACATTTCACCCCAAAACAATGAATTTCACCTTTTTCTCAAGTGCTCACGGAACCTTCTCCAGGATAGATCACATCCTGGGACATAAATCTAACCTTGATAAATTCAAAAAAATCGAAATCATTCCAAGCATCTTTTCTGACCATAATGCATTAAGATTAGATCTCAATTACAGGAGAAAAACTATTAAAAATTCCAACATTTGGAGGCTGAACAATACGCTTCTGAATAACCAACAAATCACAGAAGAAATCAAAAAAGAAATCAAAATGTGCATAGAAATGAATGAAAATGAAAACACAACAACCCAAAACCTGTGGGACACTATAAAAGCAGTGCTAAGAGGAAAGTTCATAGCAATACAGGCATACCTCAGGAAACAAGAAAAAAGTCAAATAAATAACCTAACTCTACACCTAAAGCAACTAGAAAAGGAAGAAATGGAGAACCCCAGAGTTAGTAGAAGGAAAGAAATCTTAAAAATTAGGGCAGAAATAAATGCAAAAGAAACAAAAGAGACCATAGCAAAAATCAACAAAGCCAAAAGCTGGTTTTTTGAAAAGATAAATAAAATTGACAAACCATTAGCCAGACTCATCAAGAAACAAAGGGAGAAAAATCAAATCAATAAAATCAGAAATGAAAATGGAGAGATCACAACAGACAACACAGAAATACAAAGAATCATAAGAGACTACTATCAGCAATTATATGCCAATAAATTGGACAACGTGGAAGAAATGGACAAATTCTTAGAAAAATACAACTTTCCAAAACTGAACCAGGAAGAAATAGAAAATCTTAACAGACCCATCACAAGCACGGAAATTGAAACTGTAATCAGAAATCTTCCAGCAAACAAAAGCCCAGGTCCAGACGGCTTCACAGCTGAATTCTACCAAAAATTTCGAGAAGAGCTAACACCTATCCTACTCAAACTCTTCCAGAAAATTGCAGAGGAAGGTAAACTTCCAAACTCATTCTATGAGGCCACCATCACCCTAATACCAAAACCTGACAAAGATGCCACAAAAAAAGAAAACTACAGGCCAATATCACTGATGAACATAGATGCAAAAATCCTCAACAAAATTCTAGCAATCAGAATCCAACAACACATTAAAAAGATCATACACCATGACCAAGTAGGCTTTATCCCAGGAATGCAAGGATTCTTCAATATTCGCAAATCAATCAATGTAATTCACCACATTAACAAATTGAAAAATAAATGCCATATGATTATCTCAATAGATGCAGAGAAGGCCTTTGATAAAATTCAACATCCATTTATGATAAAAACTCTCCAGAAAGCAGGAATAGAAGGAACATACCTCAACATAATAAAAGCTATATATGACAAACCCACAGCAAACATTATCCTCAATGGTGAAAAATTGAAAGCATTTCCCCTAAAGTCAGGAACAAGACAAGGATGTCCACTTTCACCGCTACTATTCAACATAGTTCTGGAAGTTTTGGCCACAGCAATCAGAGCAGAAAAAGAAATAAAAGGAATCCAAATTGGAAAAGAAGAAGTAAAACTCTCACTGTTTGCAGATGACATGATCCTCTACATAGAAAACCCTAAAGACTCCACCAGAAAATTACTAGAGCTAATCAATGAATATAGTAAAGTTGCAGGATATAAAATCAACACACAGAAATCCCTTGCATTCCTATACACTAATAATGAGAAAGTAGAAAACGAAATTAAGGAAACAATTCCATTCACCATTGCAACGAAAAGAATAAAATACTTAGGAATATATCTACCTAAAGAAACTAAAGACTTATATATAGAAAACTATAAAACACTGATGAAAGAAATCAAAGAGGACACTAATAGATGGAGAAATATACCATGTTCATGGATTGGAAGAATCAATATAGTGAAAATGAATATATTACCCAAAGCAATCTACAGATTCAATGCAATCCCTATCAAGCTACCAGCGGTATTTTTCACAGAACTAGAACAAATAATTTCAAGATTTGTATGGAAATACAAAAAACCTCGAATAGCCAAAGCAATTTTGAGAAAGAAGAATGGAACTGGAGGAATCAACTTACCTGACTTCAGGCTCTACTACAAAGCCACAGTCATCAAGACAGTATGGTACTGGCACAAAGACAGAAATATAGATCAATGGAACAAAATAGAAAGCCCAGAGATAAATCCACACACATATGGACACCTTATCTTTGACAAAGGAGGCAAGAATATACAATGGAGTAAAGACAATCTCTTTAACAAGTGGTGCTGGGAAAACTGGTCAACCACTTGTAAAAGAATGAAACTAGATCACTTTCTAACACCACACACAAAAATAAACTCAAAATGGATTAAAGATCTAAATGTAAGACCAGAAACTATAAAACTCCTAGAGGAGAACATAGGCAAAACACTCTCCGACATAAATCACAGCAGGATCCTATATGATCCACCTCCCAGAATACTGGAAATAAAAGCAAATATAAACAAATGGGATCTAATTAAAATTAAAAGCTTCTGCACAACAAAGGAAACTATAAGCAAGGTGAAAAGACAGCCATCTGAATGGGAGAAAAGAATAGCAAATGAAGCAACTGACAAACAGCTAATCTCAAAAATATACAAGCAACTTATGCAGCTCAATTCCAGAAAAATAAACGACCCAATCAATAAATGGGCCAAAGAACTAAATAGACATTTCTGCAAAGAAGACATACAGATGGCTAACAAACACATGAAAGGATGCTCAACGTCACTCATTATTAGAGAAATGCAAATCAAGACCACAATGAGATACCACTTCACACCAGTCAGAATGGCTGTGATCCAAAAGTCTGCAAGCAATAAATGCTGGAGAGGATGTGGAGAAAAGGGAACCCTCTTACACTGTTGGTGGGAATGCAAACTAGTACAGCCACTATGGAGAACAGTGTGGAGAGTCCTTAAGAAATTGCAAATAGAACTGTCTTATGACCCAGCGATCCCACACTGGGCATACACACCGAGGAAACCAGAACAGAAAGAGACACATGTACCCAATGTTCATCCCAGCACTTTTTGTAATAGCCAGGACATAGAAACAACCTAGATGTCCATCAGCGGATGAATGGATAAGAAAGCTGTGGTACATATACAAAATGGATTATTACTCAGCCTTTCAAAAGAATACATTTGAATCAGTTCTAATGAGATGGATCAAACTGAAACCTATTATACAGAGTGAAGTAAGCCAGAAAGAAAAACACCAATACAGCATACTAACACATATATATGGAATTTAGAAAGATGGTAATAAGGACCCTGTATGCAAGACAGCAAAAGAGACACAGATGTGTAGAGCAGACTTTTGGAGAGGGAGAGGGAGAGGCAGAGGGAGAGGCAGAGGGAGAGGCAGAGGGAGAGGGAGAGGGAGAGGGTGGGATGATTTGGGAGAATGGCATTGAAACATGTATACTCTCATGTAAGAAATGAATCGCCAGTCTATGTTCAATGCAGGATGCAGGATGCTTGGGGCTGGTGCATGGGGATGATCCGGAGGGATGATGTGAGCTGGGAGGTGGTAACGGGGTTCATGTTTGGGAGTTCATGTACACCCGTGGTGGATTCATGTCAATGTATGCCAAAATCAATACAGTACTGTAAAGTAAAATAAAGTAAAAATAAAAATTAAAAAAAAGAAAAAAAAATGAACATGCAACATTATAGAGATAGCTTTATTGATCGTAGCATATTTTAATCACCCAATAGGTTTACTATAAAATATTTCTGACTTTGAATTTTTTACTTTTTAAATGACCTTGAAGTGAAAGGGAAAGTCACTCAATCATGTCTGACTCTTTGCGACCCAGTGGGCTGTGCTGTTCATGGAATTCTCCAGATCAGAATAATGGATTGGCTAGACTACCCCTTCTCCAGGGGAGCTTCTGACCCAGGAATCAAACCAGGGTCTCCTGCATTGCAAGCGGATTCTTTACTAACTGAGCTATCAGGGAAGCCTTAAATGACTTTATTATACTGTACTATGAGTTTAACAAGGAAAATATGGTAACTTAAGGTACTTGCTGACTGTGGTGGCCTCTGTTGCTGATGTGGCAAGCAAGTGTCTTCTTCCTACAATATTCAAGAATCATATATTTCTAAAGAAATAAAAATCACACATGTAATGGTAAATAAACAAGTCACTCCACACAGTGGTAATGAATGAGACACTTCTGGAGGTTGCATTTAGGAGGTTAATTCAAATTTATTTTTAAACTGTGTCTAAGTGGCAACATCTGTGGTACCATTGAACCAGTACCAATCTATTTACTTTGGTTTTAGATTTGATTACAACACAATAATTATTTAATGACTTAGAGGTTCTGGCACTTTTAAAGCAGTCACAATTTCAATTCAGCCAGACCTCTCATGATACTTTGTACAATTAATTGTTATATACATTATCTTATTAAATCCTTCCCCTTTATAGATCACTGCCTTATAGTACTGAAGGAACTTATGTAACTCAATGAAGCTATGAGCCATGACGTGCGGGACCATCCAAGTTGGACAGGTATATATATACCTCTGTTTCATTCACTACACTAAAGACTTTGCCTTTTTGGATCATAGCAAACAATGGAAAACTCTTAAAGAGTTAGGAATATCAGATCATCTTACTTGTCTTCTAAGAAACCTGTATTCAAAAAAAGAAAGTTAGAATCTTTTATGAAACAACTGACTTGTTCAAAATTGAGAAAGAAGTATGACAAGTCTGTTTATTGTCATTCTGTTTACTTAACTTACACACAGAGTACATCATGTGAAATGCCAGACAGGATGAGTTAAAAGTTAGAATCAAGATTTCTGGAAAAAATATCAACTATCTCAGATATGAGGATAATACCACTTTAATGGCAGAAAGTGAAGAGGAACTAAAGAGCCTCTGGATGAGGGTGAAAGAAGAGAGTAACAAGTTGGCTTAAAACTCATTATTAAAAAAATTAAGATCATGACATCTGGTCCAATTACTTTATGGCAAACACAAGAGGAAAAGGTGAAATCAGTGACATATTTCATCTTCTTGGGCTCTAAAATCACTGCAGATGGTAACTGTAGCCATGAAATTAAAAGAAGCTTGCTCCTTGTGGGGGGTGGGGTCTGTCTCTTATACACATCTAGATGTGTATAAGAGACAGACAGTGGAAAGAGTNCATCTTCTTGGGCTCTAAAATCACTGCAGATGGTAACTGTAGCCATGAAATTAAAAGAAGCTTGCTCCTTGTGGGGGGTGGGGTGGGGCGGGAACTAGACAACTGTTGACAGCATATTAAAAATCAGAGACATTACTTTACTGATAAAGGTCTGTGTAGTCAAAGCTATGGTCTTTCCAGAAGTCAGATACTGATGCGAGGGATGGACCATAAAGAAAGTTGTGCACCGAAGAATTGGTGCTTTCTTACTGTGGTGTTAGAGAAGACTCTTGAGAGTCCCTTGGACTGCAAGGAGATCAAACCAGTCAATCCTAAAGAAAATCAACCCTGAATATTCATTGGAAGGACTGATGCTGAAGCTCCAATACTTTGTCCACCTGATGCAAAGAGCTGACTAATTGGAAAAGACCCTGATTCTGGGAAAGATTGAAGGCAGCAGAATGTTTGAATGGCATCACCGATGCAATGGACAAGAACTTAGGCAAACTCTGGGAAACAGTGCGGGACAGGGAAGCCCAATGTACTACAGTCTATGGGATCACAAAGAGTTGGATATTGAACAACAACAACAAATTAAATCATTGAAAAAAAAGTGTACTTTTTTTTCCATTTTAATGTATAAGTAAGTAATATCATAAAAGTCACCAAGTTAATGAGTAAAAAAAGAAAAAAGAACTGGAACCTAGGTCTCTCTGACTCCAAAGTTTATTTTCTTACTCATTTTTCATTAAAATTACATTCTATATTTCATTTAAATATATTCCATGTGTGTATTATTATAAAATTAATTAACAATAACATAGATTGTTGTTTCAACACTGATTTTGAGGGTTTCCTAGCTAATCATTGAGTTCCTTATTTCCAGTGTTGTTTCTCTTTATTCTATCCTAGAAGAGAGAGAAAGCTCTTCTGCTCAGGTTGGGAGAAATGTCAATTTGTGTTTTCTGTGCACATGACTTGCATCTAGGTTTAGCTTAAAATCCCAAAGGATGACTTATAGCACATCCCTAAAGCTAGGCCTCCTCTTCAAAGGTGAGAACAGTGGGAGAGAATGGAGTGAAATGTTGCCCCACAGCTCTTTGATCCTCTCCACTAACACCCAGACACCTGTGAACACTCCTAGTGGGCAGTTGGCAGGCTCAAAATGATCTGCAATCCTAAGCCTTATGGATGACACTTGTGGCCTAACCTTGTACTCACTCCTGGAAGAAATGTTGTGTTCTGAAATGTGGCATCTCAGTGACCCTAAGGGCTGCTAATTCATCTATCATTGGTAAAACTGTCTTATACCTTTCTTTCCTTACTGACAGCATGCCAACCCAGGCAATCTGAAATTCGACTCAACTTTCTCCCTGCTGCCTCTCTCTAATTTTCATGGGGAGGGGATAATCAGCCTTTTACTTTTCTGTTTGATAGAGAGGTCTTCATCCATGAGACATTCCTTTAAGCATTGCCTTCAAATTATAGCTGGATCTATCTATTTTATTTTTACTTACACACTTGCTTGTCTCTACTTTCTCTCCATATATTTGTCTATGTAGCCCTGAATATTCAATTGCCACCAATACACTTTTTGCTTTTATTTATACTATTTTGATTCAATCTAACAAACAACTCTACAATCTCATGTTGCTTGTAATGGTTCCTATTTTGATTAATAAAGATGTGGTTAAGCCTAGTTATAATGATTTAAAATTCACAGTCCAAAACCAAAATCATGTTTTCACCAACCTAATATTTGAATCTCTGCTTAAGGAGAAGTAGGGATTCACTATCCTCAACATAACGAATTTATTAAAGTTTAGATGTTTTTACTAGTTGTCTAATAAAACTTAATAAGTTTTCTTTTTAATATTTTACTATACTTTTAATATCTAATTTTAAAACATAACTTTTATAATTTTTAAAGCAATCACCATTTATAAAATTTAACTTACTGATCTAATTTTATTCTCATTAGCTTTAAATTTAAAACTTTATAGTGCTTATTTGCTACTTTTCCAGAAGAAATTATATACTAAAACAGAGACATTTTGTCATTTTATTAATTGATCTGGATTTTTCTTTTTCAGAGTGAGAATCTTATTAAAGAGTTAAATTTAAGTACACTGGAAGATGTCTCAAAAGTAGATGCCACTATTTTTAGTTATAAAGCAAAACCACTCTAAATATCTTTCCATCATCCTCTGGTATCCTTGTTAGCATTTTTCAATTGATCTTTAAGTCATTGCTCAGAAAATTACCAAGAAGTACTATTATCTGAGTAGAGAGTATATTTTCAAACATTATATATTTCAAAAGAGATAGTTCTAATTTTCTACCATGATAATAATTTTAGAAAAGGTCATATGAATCATCTTAACTGAATCCCATAACTATCAGAGGTATAAGTGAAGGGCCCCAAATTATTTAGGGTTCAAAATTTCAACCTTTTAAAATATGATTATATTAATAAATTTTATATTACATTCCAGTATAGTGATGTATTTATATTCAAAACTGAAATTAGAGCTCCATGAAACAAGAACATATTCTGTATGCAATGCATTGATATTTATTCTATTGTTATATATTTTTTACACCATCTTTAGCCTTATAAGTTGATTTTACAACCTACTAATAAATTGGAATCTATCATTTCAATAATTCTGTTTTGGTAAAATTCTCTTATTTTACAAAAAAAACATAGACTTCCATTAAGGATTTATTTATCTGCTCTAAATTGGCATAAAAATTAGGTGTTAGAATCAGTATATAAAACTCTGTCTTAAGATTTTCAGTCTCTAGATCTTCTTTCTGTGGTAAATTAGTTTGGACACCTATTTTAAAGGAGCAGCACATTTCACAAAATGTAGTCTTTTTAGATTTTTTACACATGAAAACTTATTTGTCATATTAAATAAAATATAATGATTGTAGAAATATTTGGAACAAAATAGTAAAAGCATGACTACATCATTATACTCTATTGAAAATGTATCATTCAGCATTGAATATCACAATCCTTTTAACACATCCCTACACTTTTATTTAAAAATTTAGCACTTTTATTGATTTAATTAGCTGTACATATTTAAGTGTTCAATTTAATTAATTTTATTTTTGTATTCTCCCATGAAATTATTCCACAATTAACATCTCCACATCAATCATCCCCCAAAAATGTCTTTTATCATTTTGAAACCTTTCCTGTTCTCCCTGTCTACATTTCCAACCCACTCCCTGTATCTCTAGACAACTTCTAGTTTACTTTGTATAGCTGTAGATTAGGTTGCATTTTCAAAAATTTTATATACTGCAGACCATACAGTGTGTTACTTTTTGTCCAGATTATCCCACTTTGTATATTTATCACCAGATTCATCCATGCTGTTACATATGTTAGTAGTGCATTCTTTTTTATCATCGTATTGTATTCCATTATAAGTATAAACCACTGTATATTTATCCATTTGTTAGTCATTTGTGCTGTTTTTATTTGTGGTGATGCAAATAAAGCTGCTATGAACATTTGTTGGGTAAATTGTATGTTCATCTGAACTTGCTTCTCTTCGCTTAATCTACTTAAGAAGTAGAACGGCTGAATCATACGATAGGTATATGGTTAGTCTTTATAAAATTGCCTTCTGAAAGAACTTGCTTTCCAAATTGATTATACTATTTAACATTTCCACCAACAGTGTGTCAGTGTTTCATATACTCATGTGTAAAATTTTGATTCAAACATTATGTTAAACGTTTCTCTATATTTTGCCAATGATTTATCCTTTACTAGAAATATTACTTGTAAAATATTTTCTCCTAGTCTGTTATTTGATTTTTATTCTCTTACAAATGCTTTCCAAAGAGAAGACAAGTTAAATTTGATCAGTCCATTATATATTTTTTTCTTTCATGTACCATGCCTTTGAAAGTGAAAGTTGCTCAGTCATGTCCGACTCTGTACTCCTATCGACTGGAACCCGATAGGCACCTCTGTCCATGGAATTCTCCAGGCAAGAATACTGGAGTGGATTGCCATTCCCTTCTCCAGAGGATCTTCCAGACCCAGGGACTGAACCTGGGTCTCCTCCATTGCAGGCAGATTGTTTACAGTATGAGCTACAAAAGAACACACCATGCCTTTGGTGCTGCATTTAAGAAATCTTTGCCTAGTCAAAGATCACAATGAGATTCTCCTGTGTGTCTTTCAGACTTAAATTGAAGAAAGTAGGGAAAACCGCTAGACCATTCAGGTATGATCTAAGTCAAATCCCTTATCATTATACAGTGGAAGTGAGAAATAGATTTAAGGGCCTAGATCTGATAGATAGAGTTCCTGATGAACTATGGAATGAGGTTCGTAACATTGTACAGGAGACAGGGATCAAGACCATCCCCATGGAAAAGAAATGCAAAAAAGCAAAATGGCTGTCTGGAGAAGGCTTACAAATAGCACTGAAAAGAAGAGAGGCGAAAAGCAAAGGAGAAAAGAAAAGANATAGTTGGAGTTTCATTACATTGTACAGGAGACAGGGATCAAGACCATCCCCATGGAAAAGAAATTCAAAAAAGCAAAACAGCTGTCTGGGGAGGACTTACAAATAGCTGTGACAAGAAGAGAAGCGAAAAGCAAAGGGTAAAAGGATATATATATAAACATCTGAATGCAGAATTCCAAAGAACAGCAAGGAGAGATAAGAAAGCCTTCTTCATCAATCTTTTCTTTTGACAGATGATAACTAGTGATGATCATGGTGATCATTCTGAAATGTGAAGAAATATGGAATCACTGTGCTTCCCAGGTGGCAGTAATGGTAAAGGACCTGCCTGTCAATGCAGGAGACATAAGAGATACAGGTTTGATCTCTGGCTTGGGAAGATGCCCTGGATTAGGAAATGGCACCCCACACCAATATTCTTGTTTTGAGAATCCCATAGACAGAGGATCCTGCAGGGTTCCAGTCAATAGGGTCACACAGTCAGACATGACTAAAGTGACTTAGGACACACACATGCATGGAAGCACCATGTGTATACCAAGAACTAAGATTGTTATAGATCATGTATACTTCAACAACCAAAAAACACATAGAAAAAGAGATCTGATCCATCGCTACAAGAGGCAAGGATTCAGGGTGTGGAGAATTAGATGAAGGTGGATAAAAGGTACACAGCTCCAGTTATAAGATATATACTTTGAAAATAGTGTACAACATGATGACTCTGGTTAACATTGCTGTATAATACATAGGAAAGTGGCTAAGACAGTAAATCCTAAGATTCTCATCACAGGATAATTTTTCTATTTCTTTGATATTGTATCTCTATGAGACAATTAATGTTCACTAACTTTTTGTGATAACCATTCCATGATGTGTGTAAATAAAATCATTATGTTGTACACATTACATTTATACAGTGCTGTATGTCAAATATATCTCAATAAAACTTGAAGAAAATTCAGATAATTACAGTTCATACAAAGAAAGATCCTATGAAAAAGCTCTATTTACCTTCCAACTCCCTCAGATTACACAGCAGAAGTTTCTGCTTCAAGGACCATGAACTAGACTTAAGCAGCCATTGTCTGTGATCAAAAGAGGGAGGAGAAATAACAACTAAGAATGTAATTAAAATCTATGCCACTTCCCAGTGATTTTTAACTCCACCACTTGAATCCTGTGGCTTCAGTGAAGCCCTGATGTTGACTGGGCATATTGGTGGGGAGGGGGTCAGCGAGGTCTGAGCCTAGAAAAATGTTTGAAAAGCATCAGAAACACACACGCACACCAGAGCAGATTCTAATCGTGATAAAATTGTAAACTAAGATTTCAATATGTTAGAAAAATTATGCTGTGAAAAGTATGCAAATTCAGCAAAATATATTTTGTTCTGAAGCCAGAAAAATACTTTAAAACACATACATTAAAAATGCACAAACATGCCTGCCAATCTACTTCCTGTCTCTTATACACATCTAGATGTGTATAAGAGACAGAGATATGACTGAGCTACTGAACTGAACTGAAGGCTGAAGAAGCTGAAGTTGAACAGTTTTATGAACACCTACAAGACCTTTTAGAGCTAACACCCAAAAAAGATTTCCTTTTCATTATAGGGGACTAGAAAGAAAAGGAGGAAGTCAAGAAACACCTGGAGTAACAGGTAAATTAGGCCTTGGAATATGAAATGAAGCAGGGCAAAGACTAATAGAGTTTTGCCAAGAGAATGCACTGGTCACAGCTCACACCCTCTTCCAACAACACAAGAGAAGATTATGTATATAGACATCACCAGATGGTCAACACTGAAATCAGTTAGATTATATTCTTTGCAGCCAAAGATGGAGAAGCTTTATACAGTCAGCAAAAAGAAGACCAGGAGCTGACTGTGGCTCAGATCATGAACTCCTTATTGCCAAATTCAGACTTAGATAGAAGACAGCATGGAAAACCACAAGACCATTCAGGTATGACCTAAATCAAATCCCTTATGAATATACAGTGGAAGTGAGAAATAGGTATAAGAGATTAGATCTGATCGATAGAGTGCCTGATGAACTATAGTTGGAGTTTCATTACATTGTACAGGAGACAGGGATCAAGACCATCCCCATGGAAAAGAAATTCAAAAAAGCAAAACAGCTGTCTGGGGAGGACTTACAAATAGCTGTGACAAGAAGAGAAGCGAAAAGCAAAGGGTAAAAGGATATATATATAAACATCTGAATGCAGAATTCCAAAGAACAGCAAGGAGAGATAAGAAAGCCTTCTTCATCAATCTTTTCTTTTGACAGATGATAACTAGTGATGATCATGGTGATCATTCTGAAATGTGAAGAAATATGGAATCACTGTGCTTCCCAGGTGGCAGTAATGGTAAAGGACCTGCCTGTCAATGCAGGAGACATAAGAGATACAGGTTTGATCTCTGGCTTGGGAAGATGCCCTGGATTAGGAAATGGCACCCCACACCAATATTCTTGTTTTGAGAATCCCATAGACAGAGGATCCTGCAGGGTTCCAGTCAATAGGGTCACACAGTCAGACATGACTAAAGTGACTTAGGACACACACATGCATGGAAGCACCATGTGTATACCAAGAAAAAATGGCACCCCACACCAATATTCTTGTTTTGAGAATCCCATAGACAGAGGATCCTGCAGGGTTCCAGTCAATAGGGTCACACAGTCAGACATGACTAAAGTGACTTAGGACACACACATGCATGGAAGCACCATGTGTATACCAAGAACTAAGATTGTTATAGATCATGTATACTTCAACAACCAAAAAACACATAGAAAAAGAGATCTGATCCATCGCTACAAGAGGCAAGGATTCAGGGTGTGGAGAATTAGATGAAGGTGGATAAAAGGTACACAGCTCCAGTTATAAGATATATACTTTGAAAATAGTGTACAACATGATGACTCTGGTTAACATTGCTGTATAATACATAGGAAAGTGGCTAAGACAGTAAATCCTAAGATTCTCATCACAGGATAATTTTTCTATTTCTTTGATATTGTATCTCTATGAGACAATTAATGTTCACTAACTTTTTGTGATAACCATTCCATGATGTGTGTAAATAAAATCATTATGTTGTACACATTACATTTATACAGTGCTGTATGTCAAATATATCTCAATAAAACTTGAAGAAAATTCAGATAATTACAGTTCATACAAAGAAAGATCCTATGAAAAAGCTCTATTTACCTTCCAACTCCCTCAGATTACACAGCAGAAGTTTCTGCTTCAAGGACCATGAACTAGACTTAAGCAGCCATTGTCTGTGATCAAAAGAGGGAGGAGAAATAACAACTAAGAATGTAATTAAAATCTATGCCACTTCCCAGTGATTTTTAACTCCACCACTTGAAATCTGTGGCTTCAGTGAAGCCCTGATGTTGACTGGGCATATTGGTGGGGAGGGGGTCAGCGAGGTCTGAGCCTAGAAAAATGTTTGAAAAGCATCAGAAACACACACGCACACCAGAGCAGATTCTAATCGTGATAAAATTGTAAACTAAGATTTCAATATGTTAGAAAAATTATGCTGTGAAAAGTATGCAAATTCAGCAAAATATATTTTGTTCTGAAGCCAGAAAAATACTTTAAAACACATACATTAAAAATGCACAAACATGCCTGCCAATCTACTTCTGTGCAAAGGCCGAGCAGCAGACACAGCCCTCTTGTCAGAGCAGTGACTCTAGACAAGGGACACACCTCTACTGACCAGAGCACTGGATTTCTGCCAGCCCACAGCTGGAGGTTAGCACTGCTTTCTCCATCCACAGCCTCCAGGGAAGATTCTGCTCTGCATTTGGTGCTACATCATAGAGATATTTTTGGGAAGCTTTCTCTATATACATTCTGCCTTTGAAACATATCAGCTACAGGAGGATCATCACCAAATGTCACACATCCCTTTTCTCACAAGTTTTTCCAAATACTTTAAAAAGATGGGTGGTCACACTATCACTCTGTGCCCAGAAACCATAAAATAAATGTCCTCTTCATAGCTATTTTGAAGTGGCCTTCCTCATTCAGTGCCCAGGCAAGCTCAAAATATTNCCAAATGTCACACATCCCTTTTCTCACAAGTTTTTCCAAATACTTTAAAAAGATGGGTGGTCACACTATTACTCTGTGCCCAGAAACCATAAAATAAATGTCCTCTTCATAGCTATTTTGAAGTGGCCTTCCTCATTCAGTGCCCAGGCAAGCTCAAAATATTTTCCATAGATGACTGGGAAAAAAGTTCTGAAAGAGATGAAGCAAAGACAAGAAATTATAAAAATAAATGTAAGAAGATATGAGTCAAGAGACACATATAGCAAAAAAAAAAAAAAAGCTATTTTGAAGTGGCCTTCCTCATTCAGTGCCCAGGCAAGCTCAAAATATTTTCCATAGATGACTGGGAAAAAAGTTCTGAAAGAGATGAAGCAAAGACAAGAAATTATAAAAATAAATGTAAGAAGATATGAGTCAAGAGACACATATAGCAAAAAAAAAAAAAAAGGGACAGGAAATTAAAATATTGATTTTTAAATTAGAAGCTCAATAAATTGCATAATCAGAGGATGCTTAGAGAAGCCCTTATTTGAACACAAAGACCAGACCATTCTGCTAGCCAGCCAGACAGGGACACAGAACAGTGAGGAGTCCTCAGTTCTTTAACAGAAGATATGTAACATGTAAAAAGTGGATAGACAAAAGTGTAAGATGCATGAGAGTGTTTATCCCGTACAGTGAAAACACTCCCTTTGTATATTGTGTGACCTTTTTAAATGACAAGGGTGGAAAACATGTATGCCTGTGGTGGATTCATGTTGATGTGTGACAGAACCAATACAATATTGTAAAGTAATTAGCTCCAATTAAAATAAATAAATTTAAATTAAATAAATAAAGGACAAGGGTACACTGTAAAGCATGAAAATAAAAAGTGTACTTGCATGCCTTTGTTTTCATCCACCATGTGGCGGATTCATGTTGATGTGTGACAGAACCAATACAATATTGTAAAGTAATTAGCTTCCAATTAAAATAAATAAATTTAAATTAAATAAACAAAGGACAAGGGTACACTGTAAAGCATGAAAATAAAAAGTGTACTTGCATGCCTTTGTTTTCATCCACCTTGGCAATTTGGAGTAAAGCAATTAAAAAAAAAAAAAAAACAGGGAAATGATAGAGTGTCTGGGATGAAGATATTTATAAAACTGATTTCCTGGTTTTGCTCAAAGCCCTTCCCTGGTGTCTCAGATGTAAAGAATCTGTCTGAAAGTCAGGAGACTCAGGTTCGAGCCCTAGATTGGGAAGATCCCCTGGAGAAAGGAATGGCTACCCACGCCAGGATTCTTACCTGGAATATTCCATGGACAGAAGAGCCTGGTGGTCTAGAGTTGATGGAGTTGGAAAGAGCTGGACATGACTGACCAAATAACACCCTTTTGAAGGCAACATTTGAAGGCGACCTCAGATATCAGTAATAGAAATCTGAGGAGTTACGTGGCGATATATTCAGTCAATTCAGTTTAGTCACTCAGTCATGTCTGACTCTCTGCAACCCCATGAATTTCAGCATGCCAGGCTTCCCTGTCCATCACCAACTCCCAGAGTTCACTCAAACTCATGGTCATTGAGTCAGTGATGCCATCCAGCCATCTCATCCTCTGTCATCTCCTTCTCCTGCCCCCAGTCCCTCCCAGGATCAGGGTGCTTTCCAAAGAGTCAACTCTTCACATGAAGTGGCCAAAGTACTGGAGTTTCAGCTTCAGCATCAGTCCTTTAAATGAACACCCAGGACTGATCTCCTTTAGGATGGACTGGTTGGATGGCCTTGAAGTCCAAGGGACTTTCAAGAGATCTCTCCAACACCACATTTCAAAAGTATCAATTCTTCAGCATTCAGCTTTCTTCATAGTCCAACTCTCACATCCATGCATGACCACTGGAGAAGCCATAGCCTTGACTAGACGGACTTTTGTTGGCAAAGTAATGTATCTGCTTTTCAATAAGATATCTAGGTTGGTCAAATTTCATTATTTCAAAAGTATCAATTCTTCAGCATTCAGCTTTCTTCATAGTCCAACTCTCACATCCATGCATGACCACTGGAGAAGCCATAGCCTTGACTAGACGGACTTTTGTTGGCAAAGTAATGTATCTGCTTTTCAATAAGATATCTAGGTTGGTCAAATTTCATTCCAAGGGGTAAGCGTCTTTTAATTTCTTGAGTGCAATCACCATCTGCAGTGATTTGGTAACCCACCCCCAAAAAAACATCTGACACTGTTTCCATTGATTCCCCCATCTATTTCCCATGAAGTGATGAGNGCATCACGGACTCGATGGACGTGAGTCTGAGTGAACTCTGGGAGATGGTGATGGATAGGGAGGCCTGGAATGCTGCAGTTCATGGGGTCGCAAAGAGTTGGACATGACTGAGCGACTGAACTGAACTGAACTGAACTGATGGTTTGGGTTTTGTAATTTAGGTATATAAGTAATATTAAGTGATTGAGATGTGAGCTATGGATTAAAACTCCATGAAAAGATAGAGACATTCAATTGCTCAAGCACTATTTGTTCAAAAGGCTATCCTTCCCATTTGTATGCAAAACTATTTTTTGGCTCCCTATTCTGTTCCACTGATACATCTACCTGTTTTTATGACAAGGCCACTGTCTTGAAGTCTGTAGCTTCTACTAAATCTTGATATGATGTAGTTCCATCTTCCAACACTGTTCTTCTTCAAATGAATTTTGGTTATTTTAGGTTCTTGGTGTTTCTCCATGAATTTTAAATCAGTGTGCTAAATCCTACCCCCAATTCCTGCAAAGAAAAAAAAAAAACCTATAATGATTTTTACACAGAATTGTCTTGATTCTGTAAATATATTTGAGAAGAATTGACATGTTAACGACATTTATGCTTTCTAATCTATTAGCATGGAGTACATGCCCGTTAATTTAGGACTTTTAAAGTTTTTCTCAGCAAGTTTGTACAAATTTCAGTGTATAGGTCCTTCTCAGATTTGTCATTACTAGATATGTTATACATTGCAATGTTATTGGAAATGATATTTCTGTAGTTTTGTTGTTTATTGCTAGTATATGAAAATATAATTCATTCTTCTTTTATATTGATTTTTTATCATACAACTTTTGTAAATTTACTTATGAGCTTTATTGCTTTTCTTTTCTTTCCTTTTTTTTTT